>PVKU01009881.1:0-57662 GCA_004027475.1 Anoura caudifer | reverse complement strand
ACCAAGCCCTTATTATATGAAATGTTAAAGGGACTTATCTAAGAAAAAGAAGATAAAAAATATGAACAGTAAAAAGACAGCAAATTCACAGGTATTAACAACCAGACCTAAAACAAAAGCCAACTAAGCAAACCACTACAACAGGAGCAGAAACACAGAAATGGAGATCACATGGAGGGTTAGCAATAGGGGAGTGGGAGGAGGAGAGAGGGGGACAAGGTACATAGAACAAGTAGCATAGATGGTAGGTAGAAAATAGACAGGGGGAGGGCAAGAGTAGTGTGGGAAATGTAGAAGCTAAAGAACTTATGACCCATGGGCATGAACTGAAGGGGGGAAATGGGACAACTGTAATAGCATAATCAATAAAATATAATTTAAAAAAATTAAGCAATAAACGAAAGTTTGACTAAAAAAAAAAAAAGCAAAATAAAACCAGAGACATTGAAATTAAGAACAAACTGACAGTAACCATAGGGGAGCTGGGAGGGGATAATGGGGGAAAATGGAGGAAAGGTTTTCAGGAGCATCTATAAAGGACACATGGAAAAAACCAAAGTGGGGCAGGATCAAGGTTGGGAAGTGGGGATGGCTGGGGTGGTGGGGGGCAATGGAAATAATTGTACTTGAACAACAATAAAACAAGTTTTAAAACTGTCTATTAGGAATGTCCACTGAAATATAACACCCTCCAAAGGGCTCACACTCATGCCAACAATTAATTGCCATTTTCCTATCTAACACCTCAAACCATTTTCTCCTCCCACTGTTCTCTGTCTCAATGAACTGCAAATACCCAATTGCAATTGTGCAGTGGTCAGAAATCTGGAAGTCTTCCTTGATTTCCTTGTGTCTCTCACTGACACTTCCATTTAATCACCAAGCCCTATTGATTCTCTCACACTCCCTCTCTCTCACCTGGCTATTTCTATATTTTTTTCTATTTTCTTTCTTTTGGCTATTTCTTTCTATCTGCATATCCAACACCATAGTCCAAGCCACTGTCATCACAATGCCATTATAGCTTGCATCCTTACCTTTAATTTTGCTCCCACTTATATCATTTTTCACTTCACTGTCAGAGCTATCTTGGTAAAATTTAAAGCATTAAACCTTTCAGCGGTTTCCCATTGCATTAGGGGATGTTCAAAACTCTTTAATGCAGAATCTAGACACTTAGAATCAGGGGAATCTGAGATTGTCCACGTATAAACCTTGGATCTGTCAATCACTCTAAGCGATCTTGAGCTACTTAGTTAACCTTGCTTACTTTCTGTTTCCTTATGTGTAAAATGATGATGATGATGATGATGATAAAGTATTAATAATAATTACGATAAGTGCTTCAGTGTAGTTGTGAGGATTCAACAAAATTGCATATTAAGTAGCACTTTAGAATGTTTTCTGTCTCATTATTAAAAAAAGAATGCTATCTTTGTTTTTGTTGTTATTATTATTATTATTCAACAGTTTATTTTAATTTTTACCATGACAGGAGCCATGGTAGTAATGGCAATGCTATTTGAACAAAATAGACAAAGTTACTGTCCTCAGGAAAACTGATTTAAAATCTAGCCGCATTGCTTACCTCTCACAAATTTACACTCTAAATTGTACTATTGTAGTCCCATTACATGTTGAATTTTTATGCTTTTTCCCACTTCTCTGGGCATTTTAATTATACTGTTTCTGTTTCAGAAAACATTCTCTTCAACATTCTCCCTCACTGTTTAACTCTTCATCCTCCATATCTCTCTTTAAATGTCACTTCTAAGATTTCTGTAACTGAATTAGGTCTCCCTTATTTCTTAAGTCTCCCTTTATCTTAGACCATTTGTATTTTACTTGTTTCCATATGTATATACCAATTCACTCAAAACACCAAAAGATAGTACATCTTCTTTACAACTATTTACCCAATATGAGAGATAATGTCTGATAACATGTACATGTTGAATACATATTTGTGTAAGGAAGTAAATAAATTACTATGAGCCACACAGATTCTTTTGCCATACTGGCAGTTTTGGGTGGGAGGAGAAATGGGTGCACTTACCAGTAAATCAATGATCACATTTGTGTATTACACTCTTTAAGCTAATATGTCTCCAACATCTATCATCATCTGGAATATATGTATACTTGGAAGGCAGAGAGTAAGGAGCAGTAATATGTGCAGAAGACATCTTAGCAGCTATTAATTGAAGTTGCAATTGTGCACATTTATTATCATTCTGCTTTATAATAACAGAAAGGCTGTTTTTAATAAAGACTAATGAGTAATTACTGCTACTTGAATTGTTGAGCAAAAGCTATCACGTAGTCTAAGAGTTGGAATCACACCCTAAAGTAGGCCCTTAACTGTATTCCACCTTGTTGTAGAAGTGCTTGCATGGCTCTACACACCATTGGAAGAGAGAGTAATAAGCTGTACTGCTCAGAAAAAATTCAGAAATTATTAAAATGGTGCAGTGTGTGACCAGGGTCCATTGACTATAGAAAGAAGCATACTAAGGCCAGCAGTGAGAATGTTGCTGAAATTGAAAGCATTCTATTTATTTGTTTGCATTTTGTTCTGTTTTTGTATTATTTATTTTACTGTTTATACTATTATAATGTTCCCACTTTTCCCCCTTTGCCTTGCTCCAACCAGCCCATGCCCCAGTTCCATAACTAATCCCCTTACCACTGACCATGTCTATAGGTCTTTGATATATGTTCTTGGACTAATCCCTTCATCTTCTTTCAATCAGTCCCCACTTCTCCACTCCACACTTAACAGATACCAGTCTGTTCCATGATTCTATGCCTCTGGTTTTATTTTGCTCTATGGTTTATTTTGCTTATTAGATTACTCTTATAAGTGAGATAATATGATATTTGCCTTTCATAAATTGGCTTATTTCACTTAACATAACAGTCTCCAGTTCCATCCAGGCTGTTGAAAAACTCAAAAATTCTTTCTTTCTGCTGCATAGTATTGCATTGTGTAGATGTACCACTTTTTTTTTAACCAGTCAGCTACTGATAGGCACTTAGGCTGTTTCCAAACTTAGCTATTGTGAATAGCACTGCTATGAACATAAGGGTGAATAAATTCTTTTGAATTAGTGTTTCAGGATTCTTTGGGTTCATTCCCAATCATGGAACCACTGGCTAAAAGCTCCATTTTTAATTTGTTAAGGAAATTTTATATGATTTTCCACAGTGGCTGCACCAGTCTGCATTCTAACCAGCAATGCCCTAGGGATTCCTTTTCTCCACATCCTTGCCAGCACTTATTCTTACTTAATTTAGTGATAATATTCATTCTGACAGGAGTGAAGTGACACCTCATTTTGATTTTTAATTTGAATCTCTCTGATGGCTAGTGATGTTGAATATTTTTTCATATGTCTCTGGGCTATCTGTATGTCCTCCTTGCGGAGGTGTCTATTCAGGTCCTCTGCCCATTTTTAAAATAAAATTGTATGTCTTCCTGGTGCTAAGGTGTATAAGTTCTTTATATACTTTGCATATTAAACCTTTGTCTGATGTATCACTGGCAAATATGAGGTCTGTCCAGAAGATATCCAACCATGTAATAAGAAAAATGGAGACATTTATTGAAGAGGATATAAGAAACATTGTAAATAAGACAATGACACCTCAGTACCTTTCAAAGAAGGCACCTCAGGACTTAACACAGTTCTCCCAATCGCCATCAGCTGCCCTGTCATGTTTTACTGAAGCTTATCAACAACCTGAAATCTCCTCCCTTCAAAGGTGACTTTAGTTTTGGGAAAACCCAGAAGTTGCTAGCACCAAATCTGGACTAGTGTGAGGCTGAATCACGTGGGTGATTTGATGATTCGCCAAAAATCTCTGCACAAGAAGTGATGCATGAACAGGTGCATTGTCATGATGAAACTGCCAATTACTAGTTGCTCATAGCTGCGGCCTTCTAAATCATTCAAATAATTTACATGGAGGAATGTTCAACCTTAACGCAAAATTTAATTCAGAATATTTGCTTTACTTGCTTAGTCATTTCTAATGTCATTAGAAATGACTAAGCGAGTAAAGCATATATATACTCATTCAGTGATATCTATTGCCCTCACTATTACAGTGAAATCATTATTGTTCATGCATGTGTATTTCAGTTCACTATCTTTGGCTACCAAGTTACATTGACATCATGAAAATAATTCTCATTTGCAATGTTCAACCTTAACGCAAAATTTAATTCAGAATATATGCTTTACTCGCTTAGTCATTTCTAATGACATTAGAAATGACTAAGCGAGTAAAGCATATATATACTCATTCAGTGATATCTATTGCCCTCACTATTACAGTGAAATCATTATTGTTCATGCATGTGTATTTCAGTTCACTATCTTTGGCTACCAAGTTACATTGACATCATGAAAATAATTCTCATTTGCAATAACAATGGCTGGATTTTTTCCCCCACAGACTTCATAAGTTCTCCCATAGTCTATTTATTTTGATGATAGTTTCTTTAGCTGTGCACAAACTTCTTATTTTGGTGTAGCCCCATTTTTTATTTATTTGATTATTTCCCTTGCCCTAGAAGATATGTGAGCAAAAATGTTCCTATGTGAGATATCTGAAATTTTACTGCCTGTTTTCCTCAAGAAATTTTATGATATCAAAATTTATATTTAAGTCTGTATTATTTTGATTTTATTCTAGTATATGCTATAAACTGTTGGTCTACTTTCATTTTTTTTTTCATATACCCTTCCAGTTCTCCCAACACCATTCATTGACAAGGCTATCAACTCTTTTACATACTCTTACCTTCTATGTCATTTTTTAATTTTTTAAAAAATACAGTTGTCTCCATTTTCCCCCACCAATGACCTGCCACACCTATACCAGACTCCAGCTCTCCATCCTACCCCCTACCCACATTGGCTTTGCCATGTGTCCTTTAAACATGTTCCTTTTAAAAATATATATTTTATTGATTATGGTATTACAGTTGTTCCATTTTTTCTCACCTTTATTCCCTACCATCCAGTACCCACCTTCCCACCATCATCCCCCCACCTTACTTCATGTCCATGAGTCATACATGTAAGTTCTTTGGCTTCTCCATTTCCCTTATTATTCTTAACATACACCTGTCTATTTTGTACATATCATTTATGCTTCTTATTCCCTGTACCTTTTCCCTCATTCTCACCCTCTCCCTCCCCACTGATAACCCTCCGTGTGATCTCCATTTCTGTGAATCTTTTCCTGTTCTAGTTATTTAGTTCATTCTTGTTTTTTTTTTTTTTTTTTTTTTTTTTTTTTTTTTTTTTTTTTTTTTTTTTTTTTTTTTTTTTTTTTTTTTTTTTTTTTTTTTTTTTTTTGGTATTTTTAGGTTCAGTCATTGATAGTTGTGAGTTTGCTGTTATTTTACTGTTCATAGTTTTTATCTTCTTTTTCTTAGATAAGTCCCTTTAACATTTCATATAATAAGGGCTTGGTGATTATGAACTCTTTTAACTTGACCTTACCTGGGAAGCACTTTATCTGCCATCCCATTCTAAATGATAGCTTTGCTGAATACAGTAATCTAGAATGCAGATCTTTTCATTTCATGACTTCAAATACTTCTTTCCAACCCCTTCTTGCCTATAAGGTTTCTTTGGAAAAATCATCTGATAGTCTTATAGAACTCCTTTGAAGGTAACTGTCTCCATTTCTCTTGCTGTGCTGCTTTTAAGATTCTCTCCTTATCTTTAACCTTTGGAAATGTAATTATGATGTGCCTTGGTGTGTGCTTCCTTGGGTCCAACTTCTTTGGGACTCTCTGAGCTCCCTGGACTTCCTGGAAGTCTCTTTCCTTTGCCATATGGGGAAGACTCTCCTTCGCTATTTGTTGAAATAAGTTTTCTATTTCTTGCTCTTCCTCTTCTCTTTCTGGCACTCCTATGATTGGAATGTTGGAATGATTAAAGTTGTGCCAGAGGTTCCTAAGCCTTTCCTCACTTTTAAAAATTCTTGTTTCTTCATTCTCTTCTTGTTGAATGTTTATTTCTTCCTTCTAGTCCAAACCATTGATTTGAGTTCTGGTTCCCTTCCTGTCACTGTTGGTTCCCTGTATATTTTCTTTTATTCCACTTTTCATAGCCTTCACTTTTTCCTCTATTTTGCTACTATACTCAACCATTTCTGTGAGCATCCAGATTACCAATGTTTTGAACTGTGCATCTGATAGGTTGGCTATCTCTTCATCTCTTAATGTTATTTTTTTGGAGCTTTGATCTGTTCTTTCATTTAGGCCATTTTTGTTGTTGCTTCAGCACACCTGTTACATAGTAATGGACAGAGCCTTAGATATTCACCAGGGTGAGGGAACTGATGTAGCTGCATTGTGTCCCTGTATGCAAGGGAGGGGTTCAAGAGGGAACAATGTCTGGATCGCATAGTCTGTCTCACTTCCCAGTTGTTCCTCTCAGTCTATCCACATGCAAATGTGGGACCGCATTCTCCACCAGATGGTGACCCTCCTGGTCTGGCTGCCACTGACTTGCCAGACCCTGTCCTCCAGCCACCTCCCTACCAAGAGTTCTCTCCTTGCCAGCTGCCCATCTCCACCCCTCCTACTGGTCTGGATGAATGTCTCCTCTTTAACTCCTTGGCTGTTGGACTTCCATACAGTTTTCTGACAGTACTGGCCATACCTTGTTTTAAAATTTGTTGTTTTCCTTCTTTCGGTTGTGCAAGGAGGCAAAATCTATATATGCCTCCATCTTGGTCAAAAGTCCATAAACCTGTTCCTTGATGATACTTCCCTTTCCCCCCCCGGATTGTCCCTATCACATTCCCCTGTCGAAACTGTCAGGTTATTCCTTATTTCAATGTCTCTGGTTATATTTTGCTTCCTTGTTTGTTTGGTTGATTAGGTTCCACTGATAAGTGAGATCATATGGTATTTGTCTTTCATCACATAGCATATTACACTTAGCATAACACTCTCTAATTCAATTCATGCTGTCCTGAAGGGTAGGAGCTCCTTCTTTCTTTCTTCTGCTTAGTCTTCCATTGTGGAAATGTTCGATTGCATTTTTGATCCACTCATTTACTGATGGGCACTTAGGTTGCTCCCAGCATGTGGCTATTGTAAATTGTGCTGCTATGAATATTGAGGTGCACAGGTTCTTTTCAATCAGTGTTTCAGCATTCTTGGAATATTATCCCAGAAGTAGAATTGCTAGGTCAAAAGCCAGTTCCATTTTTAGTTTTCTGAGGAAATTCCATATTGATTTCCACTGTGGCTGCTCCAGTCTGCATTCCCATGAAGTGTACTCGGATTCCCTTTTCTCTACATCCTCTCCAACACTTGTTGTTTGTTGATTTGTTTATGTTGGCCATTCTCACCAGTCTTAAATGGTATTTAATTCTGGTTTTAATTCATATCTTTCTGATGGCTAGTGATGCTGAGCATCCTTATATATCTCTAGGCCCTCTATATATCCTCCTTGGAGAAATGTCTGTTCATATCACTGGCCCATTTTTTAACTTTGTTATTTGTCTTCCTGGAGTGGAGTCATGTGTTTCTATATAAAATTGGACATCAACACCTTGTCCGAGTTATCATTGGCAAATATAATTTCCCACACACTTTGTTCCCTTCTCATTTTGCTGATGTTTTCTTTAGCCATGCAGAAGCTTTTTATTATTATTATTAAAGTCCCATTTGTTTATTCTTTCCTTTATGTCCCTTGCTCTAGTGTCCCCTGCTCTATTTTCGGTGAATATATTGCTGTTTGGAATATCTGAGATTTTCCTGCCTATGTTCTTCTCTAAGACTTTATGATGCCCCAGCTTACATTTAAATCTTTTTTCCATCTTGAGTTTATTTTTGTATAGGCATAAGTTGGTGGTCTAGTTTCATTTTTTTGCATATAGCTGTCCAGATCTCCTAACACTATTTTTTGAAGAAACTATTTTCACTTCATTTTATGCTTCTGTCCCCTTCATCAAATATTAATGACTGTAGAGACTCAAATTTATTTCTGGACTCTCTATTCTGTTCCATTGATCTCCATGCCTGTTCTTATGCCAGTACCAGAGTGTTTTGATAATCATGGCCTTGTAATATAGTTTGCTATCAGTTATTGTGATCCCTCCTACCTTGTTTTTCTTTCTCAAAGTTGCTGCAGCTCTTTGGGGTCAATTCAGGCTCCATATAAATTTTTAAAATGTTTGTTCTATACCTTTGAAACATGTCATTGCAATTTAATAGGGATTGCCTTGAATCTGTAAATTATTTTGGGTAGTATGGACATTTTGATGGTGTTAATTCTTCCAGTCCATGAACACAGTATATACTTCCATTTATTTGTGCCTTCCTTAATTTGTTTCTTCAGTGTTGTGTAGTTTGCTGAGTATGAGTCTTTTACCTCCTTGGTTAGTTTTATTCCTAGGTACTTTATTTTTCTTGATATAGCAAATGGCATTTGTTTCCTGATTTCTGTTTCAGATATTTTGCCATTGGTGTATAAAAAGCCTTTGATTTCCAAATATTGACTTTTTATCCCACTGTTTTGCCAAATTCATTTATTAGGTCTAGTAATTTTTGCTGAAGTCTGTAGGGTTTTCTATGTACACTATCATGTCATCTGCAAACAATGACAGTTTTATTTCCTCCTTCCCAACTTGGATACCTTTACTTATTTTTCTTTTCTGAACGTTGTGCCTAGCACTTCCAGTACTATGTTAAATATAAGTGGTAAAAGTGGGCATGCATGTCTTGTTCCTGACCTTGGCGGGAAAGCTTTCATTTTTTGTCTGGTCAGCATGGTGTTAACTGTACGTTTCTTGTGTATGTTCTTTGTCATGTTGAGATATGCACCCTCTATTCCCACTTAACTGAGTATATTTATCATAAATGGGTGATGTACCTTATCAAATGCTTTTTTGCATCTACTGATATGATCGTGTGATTTTCATCTTTTCTTTTGTTTATGTAATATACTACATTTATTGATTTACAAATATTGAACCCTCCTTGCATTCCTGGGATGAATCCCACTTGATCATGATGTATGATCTTTCTAATGTATTGCTGAGTATTGTTTGTCAATATTTTGTTGAGGATTTTATTATCTATGTTCATCAGTGATATTGGCCTGTAGTTTTCTTTCTCTGTTATGTCTTTATGTGGTTTTGGGTTTAGGATGATGCTGGCTTCATAAAGAGTTTGGGAGTCCCTCCTCTTCTTGGGTGTTTTTTGAATACTCTGAGAAGGATACAGGTTAGTTCTCCCTTAACTCTTTTGTAATATTCTCCTGTGAAACCAAGCAGCCCTAGGCTTTAGTGTGCTGAATGATTTTTTATTATTGCTTCAATTTCACCAGCTGTTATCAGTCTGTCCAGGCTTTCTGCTTCTACTTCATTCAGTTTTGGAAAATCATATTTTTCTAGAATTTTGTCCATTTATCCCAGATTTTGAAATTTCTTGGCATAGAATAGTTGTAATTTCTTGCAGTCCTTTGCTTTTCCATGGTATGAGTTGTAATCTCTCCACCTTCACTTCCGATTGTGTTTATTTGGGCCCTCTGTCTTTTTTTCTTCATGAGTCTGATTGTAAGCTTGTCAATTTTTTTTATCTTTTCAAAGAACCAGCTCCTGAATTTATTGATTCTTAAAATTTTTCTTTTGGTCTCTATGTTGTTTAATTCTGCTGTGATCTTGCTTATTTTCATCCTTCTGCTCAATCTGGGCTTTGTTTGTTGTTGTTCTTCCAGTTCTTGTAAATGTAGGGTTCGGTTGTTTATTTGAAATGTTTCTGTCTTTTTAAGTACACCTGTATTGCTATGAACCTCCTTCTCAGGACTGCCTTCCCTGTGTCCCATAAGTTTTGGATTATTGGGTGTTCATTTTCATTTGCTTCTGGAAACTTTTTGATTTTATCCTTGATCTCATCATTAACCCATCCTTTGTATATACCATGCTCTTCAATTTTAATGAATATGTGTTTTTTGGAGTATTTTCCTTGATATTGGTTTCTAGTTTCAGGCCCTATGGTGTGAGCAAATGCTTGATATGATTTCAATTTTCTTGAGTTTTTTTAGCTTGTTTTGTATCCTATCATGTGATCTACTTTGAAAATATTCCATGTCCATTTGAAAAAAAAATATTTTCTTCTTTGGAATAAAAAAGATACACACACACACATATATATGTGTTGTGTGTGTATGTGTGTAAAATCATTTAAGTCCATTTGATCTAGGGCATTGCTCAGTCCCACAATATACTTGTTGACATTTTGTTCAGAAAATCTATCCATTCTTGACAGTGGGATATTAAAATCCCCTAGAATAATATGCTGCTGTCTATGTCTTTCTTGAAGTCCTCCAAGATTTTCCTTATATGTTTGGTTGCTCCTATGTTGAGTGCAGATTTGTTTATAATGTTTATGTCTTCTTGATAAATTCTTCCCTTGAGGTTTTTGAAGTGTCCTTCTGTGTCTCATTTCATGGCCTTTGTTTTTATGTCTATGTCTGATTTATGTATTGCTACACCAGAATTTTTCTCCTACTCATTTGCTTGGAATATTTTTTCCAACCCTTCACTTTCAATCTGTGTAAGTTTCTTGTTACAAGATGGGTCTCTTGTAGGCAGTGTATGTGCAGATCATGTTTTCTTATCCATTCAGCTACCCTATATCTTTTAATTGGAGCATTTAATCCATTAATATTTGAGGTTATTATTGATTGGTACTTACTTATTTTTCCCACCTTTGTACCTGCATTCCTCTCTCTCTTGCTCTTTTTCTCCCTACTCTTAAAGCAGTCCCTTTACTATATCTTGCAGTGCTGGATTGGTGGAGGTGTAGTCTTTGAGCCTTCTTTTGTCTGGAAAATTCCTTATTTCACCTTCCATTTTAAATGAGAGCCTTGCTGGATAGAGTAGTCTTTGCTGCAGGCCTTTGGTTTTCATTGCTTGGACTATTTCTTGACATTCCCTCTGGCTTGCAGTGTTTCTGTTGAGAAACACTAGTTGCTAGCTTTATGGGGCTCCCTTGTATGTAGTTTCCTGTTTCTCTCTTGGTGCCTTTAAGATTCTCTCTTCTTCTTGAAATTTTGCCCTTTCAATTATGATGTGTCTTGGAGTGGGCCTCTTTGGGTTCATCTTACTTTGGACCCTCTGTGCTTCCTTGACTTGTATGGCTTTTTTCCTCTCCAGGTTTGGGAAGTTTTTTTCTCATTGTTTCTTCAAGCAGGGCTTCTATCCTATGCTCCTTTCCTTCTCCTTCTAGTATTCCTGTGATTTGAATGTTGTTGCATTTCATGTTGTATTTCAGTTCCCTTAAGCTATCTTCTTCTTATTTGAGTGTTGTTTTTTCTGCAACTGCTCTACATGGATATTTCTTTCTACTTTGTCTTCCAATTCACTAATTTGGTCCTCTGCTTCATCCAGCCTGCTTGTAATTCCTTCTGGTGTATATATTTTTTTTATTTATGATAGTGTATTCTTCATTTCTTCCTGGTTCTTGCTTATACTTTCTATTTCCTTTTTCATACTGTTGTAGTTCCTACTCAGTTCCTTGTAGTTGACTGTGAGTTCCTCCAGCATCCTTATAACTATTCTTTTGTATTCTATATCTAACATTTTACTTGCCTCCATTTCATTTAGCTCCTTTAGTGGGGAGTCTTCCATTCCTTTTGATTACTGGTTCTTTTTTTGTCTCCCCATTTTAGATGACTCTTTTTGTTTGTTTCTGTGATTCCTGATGCTCTTCTTTGCCAGCTGTCTTTATAGGACAAAATTATGTAGTAGGAGTTCTGTGGGACTCAGTGGTGCAGTCTCTTCCATCTCCTTATTTTGAAGCTCTAGAGTAGCCCTTTCTTCTGTTTATGTGAGCTTTCTTGATGTACTTGGGATTTACATGTTGGTGGCTCCTTTGTGGTGACTTCTTCCCTCCAGTGGGTTTACTGGTACTCACAAATCCAACCTTGTATGATATGTGATCGGGGGCAGGGCAAAGGTGAAATGGAGTAAGACAGTAGAAGTATATTTTATGGGATTTAAAGTACCAACAAGTAGAGAACAGATAGGAGGTCCTGTGGAGAACTACAGCAATAACCATGATATTTCACCTAACTAGCCACTTTTCTTAAATGCAAAAAAGAGACAAGACTCTTGTTAAAAGGGAAATAGAATATGAGCTGACTCCAGAAAGTAGAGTGCTTATGCAAGGTTAGATGGTGAGATATAGGCAGAGTAAGGGATAGAAACTTGGTGTAATGTGTGAGAGAATAATATTAACCACAACAGTTATATGGCTCAGGGAGATTGTGAAGCAGATTAAGATGAGGGAAGGTTGCTGTGTGGGATTTCGAATAACAATAATATGATAAGGAATATATAATCTGAATAGAAAGAATAGAAAGTAAAAGACCAAGAGTAGTGTGTTATTGGAATATGAGGGAAATGAAAGAGGAAAAATTAAAATGCAATATGAAATGGAGAATAACAACAATCAATCCAACAATGAAATCAAACATACACCCACACCCCAAAAAATGTCCATCTTTAAAGCTACTCTTCAACCTCTGGCTTCCAAAGTTCATATAAGCTGGATGAAATTCATTGGCTCTTCACTCTGTTTTTCAGGAAATGGGCTAGGTATCCCATTTGGGTGCACAATCAAGTGGATTCAGCTTCTACCTACTACATCACCATCTTCCAGACCCTTATCCTTTGTCAAATATTAATTGACCACAGAGACATGGGTTTATTTCTGGGCTCTCTATTCTGTTCCATTGATCTATGTGTCTGTTTTTGTGCCAGTATCAGGCTGTTTTGATTAGTGTCTTTGTAATATACTTTGATATGATGTATTGGGATCCCTCCAACATTGCTCTTCTTTCTCAAACTTGCTGAGGCTATCTGGGGTCTTTTTTGGTTCCATATAAATTTTTGAGATATTGTTCTAGAGTTGTGATGTGTGGCATTGATATATTGAATAAGAGTTACATTGAATCTATAGATTGCTTTGTGTAATATGGGCATTTTAATGATGTTAATTCTTCCAATCCATGAACACGGTATATGCTTCCACTTATTTGTACCTTCCTCAATTTGTCCCTTCAGTGTCCTATAGTTTTCTGAGTACATATCTTTTACTTCCTTGGTCAAGTTTATTCCTAGGTACTTTATTTTTGTTGTTGTTTTTGCTGCAATAGCAAATGGGATCATTTTCTTAGTTTCAATTTCTGGTAGTCTATTATTGGTGTATAAAAATGCCATGGGTTTCTGAATATTGACTTTGTATCTCACTGCTTTGCTGAATTCACTAATTAGGTTAAGTAATTTTTGTAACACTTATAGGGGCTTTACTTCCTCTTTTCCAATGTGGATGTCTTTCATTTATTCTTTTTCTCTGATTACTGTGACTAGTTATTCCAGCACTATGTTGAATAAGAGTGGTTAAAGCAGTCACTTCTGCCATGTTCCTGATCTAAAGTAAAACACTGTTAGTTTTTGGCCATTGAGTATGTTGTTGCAGTAGTTTTTTCATGCATGGCCTTTATAATATTGCAGTATGCTCATTCTCATCCAATTTGGTGCAGTTTTTATCATAAATCAGTGCTGGATATTATCAAATGCTTTTTCTGCATCTATTGATATGATCATGTGATTTTGTCTTTCATTTTGTTTATGTAATGTATCACATTTATTGATTTGCAGATACTGTATCATCCTTGCATCCCTTATATATATCTCACTTGATCATGATGTATATTTTTAATATGTTGCTAGATCCAGTTTGCTAATATTTTGTTAGTAATTTAACATCTGTATTCATCAGAGATATTGTCCTATAAATATCTTTCTTTTTTGTGCTTTTACCTGGTTTTGGAATTGAGATATTAGCCTCCTAAAAAGAATGTGAGAGTCCTCTCTTCTTGAATTTTTTGGAAGTGCTTAAAAGGATAGGTGTTAGTTCTTCTTTGAATGATTGATAAAATTTTCCAGTGAAACCATTTAGAACAGGACTTTTGTGTGCTATTAATCTGTTCAGGTTTCTGCTTCTTCTTGATTCAGTTTTGGAAGATTGTATGTTTCAAGAAATTTATTCATTTTGTCTAGGCTGTCCAATTTCTTGGCATATAGTTGTTTAAGTAATTGTATTGTTTTTTATTTCTTTGACATGTCTTGATATTTCTCCTCTTTAATTTCTGGTTTGATTTATTTGGGTCCTCTCTTTTTTTTCTTAATGAATGTGGTTAAAGGTTTATCAGTTTTGTTTATCTATTGAAAGAACAAGCTCCTAGATTCATTGATCCTTTGAATTTTTTTAGTCTCTATGTCATTTAATTCTACTCCGATCTTGATTATTTCTTTCCTTCTATGTGTTCTGGGTTTTGTTTGTTGTTGTTCCTCTAGTTCTTTTAGGTGTCAGGTTAGATTGTTTATTTGAGATTTTCCTATCTTCTTTACGTAGGCCTGTAATGCTATCAACTTTCCTCTTAGGATTGCCTTTGTTGTGTGCCATGGGTTTAGGGTTGTTGTATGTTCATTTTCACTTTTTTTCTAGACTTTTTGTATTTCTTCCTTGATCTCATTGTTAACCCATTAATTATTTAATAACATGTTATTTAGTCTCCATGTATTTGAATTTTTTTTTTCTTCAGGTTGATTTCTAGCTTCAAGCCATGTGATCTGAGAAAATACTTGATGTTACTTCAATTTTCTAGAATTTGTTAAGGCTTATTGTGTATCCTACCATGTGTTCTATCTTTAAGAATGTTCTGTGTGCATTTTAGAACAATGTGTGTTCTGCTTCTTTGGGTTGAAATGTTTTGTAAATATCAATTATAGCCATTTGATCTAGTGTGTCATTTAATGCTGCTATATTCTTGTTTATTTTCTGTCTGAAAAATCTGTCCATTGTTGATAGTGGATGTTAAAGTCCCCTACAATGACTGTATTGGTGACAATCTCTTTATTAAAGTCCTCCAAGTCTTTCTGTATGTATTTATGAGCTCCTATATTGGGTGCATATATGTTTACAGGGTCATATTCTCTTGTTTGACTACTGCTTAAGTATTATGTAATGACCCTTTCTCTTTATAGGATCTTTGTTTGGAAGTCTATGTTTTCAAATAGAAGTATTGCTACCTGGGCTTTCCTTTCACCTCTATTTGGATAGAATTTTTTTTACATCCCTTTACTTTCAGCCTGTGTAAATTTTTTTTCTGAGATGGGTCTCTTGTAGACAGCATCTATACAGGTTGCGATTTCTAAGCCATTTAGCTACACTATGTCATTTGATTGAATCATTTAATCCATGTACATTTGAGGTTATTATTGAAAATGGAGTATTTATTGCCATTTTTTCACTTTGTACCTGTCTTCCTTTCTTTCTCTATTCCTTCTTCTTCTTAAAGCAGTCCCATTAGCATCTCTTACAATTCTGACTTGCTGGACATGTACTCCTTTTGTGTGTGTGTGTGTCTGGAAAACTCTTTATTTCACATTTCATTTTAAATGAGAGCCTTGCTGGAGAGAGTAGTCATGTTTGCAGGTCCTTGCTTTTCACTTTTTTGGAGTATTTCATGCCAATCCTTTCTGGCCTGAAATATTTCCATTTAGAAATCAGCTGACAGCCTTATCTGAGTTCCCTTGTTGGTAACTACTTTTTCCCTCTTGCTGCCTTTAAGATTCTACCTTTGTCCCTGGCTGGTGTGGCTTAGTGGATTGAGTGCTGACCTGCAAAGCAAAGGGTTGCTGGTTCAATTCTCTATCAGGGTACATATCTGGGTTGTGGGCCAGGCCCCCAGTAGGGGGTGCATGAGAGGCAACCACATATTAATGTTTCTCTCCCTCTCTTTCTCTTTCATTTCCCCTCTCTCTAAAAGAATATAAATAAAATCTTTTAAAAATGTTTAAAAAAACAAAACAAAAAAGAAGATCCTCTCCTTGTCTCTAAGCTTTCCTATTTTAATGATAATGTGTCTTGGTGTATGCTTCTTTGGGCTTATCTTGATTGGAACTCTCTGTGCTTCCCAAACTGTGTCACTCTCTCCCTCACCAAATTATGGAAAATTTTATCATTATTTCTTCCAACAAGCTTTCTATCCCTTGTACCCTTTCCTCTCTTTCTGGTATTTCTATGATGAAAAAAAAAATGGTTACATTTAATGTTGTTCCAAAGTTCTATTTGGCTAACCTCATTCTTTTTAAGTCTTTTTATATATATTTTTCTAACTGGGTGTTTTTTCAGTCTTGTCTTCCAGATCACTGATTTAATCCTCTGCTTTATTTTAATTCTTGCCTTATTTTAATCTTGCCTTATTTTAATTCCTTCTAGCGTATTCTTCATTTCAGATATTGCCTTCTTCATTTCTAACTGGTTCTTCTTTTCATTTATTTTTTAAATTATTTTATTGTTGTTCAATTATAGTTGTCCCAATTTTTCTACCCTTACTCTCCCCTGCCTGCCCATCCCCCACCTCCAATATTCAATCCTTCTCCTTGTTGTCTTTGTCCATGGGTCCTTTATTCATTTTCTTTGACTTGACTGTTCCCCTTCTTTCCCCCAATATCACTCTTCTCCCTCCCCTCTGGTCACTGTCAGTTCGTTCTTTATTTCATTGTCTCTGGTTATATTTTGCTTGCTTTTTTGTTTCATTGATTAGGTTCCACTTATAAATGAGATCATATGGTATTTGTCTTTCACCACTTAGTATAATGCTCTCACTTAGTATATGCTCTCACTTAGTATAATGCTCTCAATATCCATCCATGTTGTCACAAATGTAGGAGCTCCCTCTTTCTTTCTGCCGCATGATGTCCCATTGTGTAGGTGTACCAGTCTTTTGATAAACTCATTTGCTGATAGGCACTTAGGCTGTTTCCAGCACTTGGGTATTGTAAACTCTGCTGCCATAAACATTGGGGTGCATAGGTTCTTTTGAACTGGTGTTTCAGGATTTAATGTATAATACCAGCAGTGAAATTGCCAGGTCAAAAGCCAGTTCCATTTTCAGATTTTTGAGGAGATTCCATACTGTTTTCCATAGTGGCTACGTCAGTATGCATTCCTATCATCATTGTACTAGGGTTTCCTTTCCTCCACAGCCTCCCCAGTACTTGTTATGTGTTCATTTGGTTATGAGGACCATTTTGACCAGTGTGAAGTGGTGTGTCATTGTGGTTTTAATTTGTATTTCTCTGATGACCAGTGATGCTGTGTATCCTTTCATATGTTTCTGGGCACTCTGTGTGTCCTCCTTAGAGAAGTGTCTGTTAAGGTCCACTGTTATTTTTAATTGGTATGTTTATCTTCCTAGAATAGAGTTATGTGAGTTCTTTATATATTTTGGAGGTCGAACCCTTGTCTGAGATATCATTTGCAAATACATTTTCCATATGGCTTGTTTCTTTCTTTCTTTTTTTTTTTTTTTTTGCTGATGTTTTCTTTAGCTGTGCAGAAGCTTTTTAATTTGATGTAATCCCACTTGTTTATTCTTTGTTTTATAATCCTTACCCTAGAGGACATATTAGTGAAAATATTTCTGTGTGGAATACCTGAGATTTTCCTGCCTATGTTCTCTTCTAGGACTTTTATGGTGTCAGGACTTATATAAGCCTTTTTTATACATCTTGAGTTTATTTTTTGTGTATAGTATAAGTTGGTAGTCAAGTTTTGTTTTGTTTGTTTGTTTGTTTTTGCATGTAACTGTCCAGATCTCCCAATCTAATGTTTTATTATTCATAGCTTTTGTGATCTTTTTGATGCTGGTGTAATTCTCATTAAGTTCCTTCAGCATCCTTATAATTTGATGTCTGATAATTTGCTTGCATTAATTTTACTTAGCTCTTTTTCTGGGGATGCCTCCTTTTCTTTAATTTGAATATTGTTTCTTTGTTTCCCCATTTTAACTGTCTCATTTTCTGTTTTTCTCTGTATTAGATAGATCTGCCTTAATTTTCTATATTGTTTGGTGGGCTTACGTGGTGTGGGTTTCATGGAACCCTGTGGTGCAGACTACTTGATCTTCTGATCTGGATACTCTACTAATGCCCTTTGTGTTTGTTACATAGGCTCTCCTGCTGTGTTTGGGTCTTGAATATTATTGGTTATTTGTTGGTGGGGTCTCCCTTCCAGGTGGCTGACTAAGATGCTCCACCCCCACTATGTTTTTTTATAGCATTTTACTGGTGCTGAGAGATCAAAGCAAACCAAAATAAATAAGAAACAAAAACAATCAAACCTTCCCAAAAAAGAAGAACAATTTCAACAACAAAAATCAGAGAATAATAAAAGTAAAAAAAGGAATATTAGGGAAAGGTGAAAATAAAAGAAAAAGAATAAGAGAAGATCAAAGTACAGCAAAATGATTATGGTAGGAGGGAGAAAAGAGAACTAATATTAATAATGAAGTGAAAGAGGAAAACAGAAAAAAGGATAAAGAAAAAAGTGTAACAAAAATAAAAAAGGAAAGAAGAAGAAAACAATGGTATAATCAAGAATAAGAGTAAAATAAGTGATGTGAAAGAAAAATTAAAGCAATATAAATATATGAAAAAGAAAAAATAGAAAAAATGATTAAAATGTTATAAAAAAAGAAAAATATGGCCTACTGTCAGTCTTAGAGTAGTCACATACCTGATTGTTTCTGAGAGGGCTTCTGGCAGGTTTGGGAAGTTGTGGATCCTGCTGTATTCTCTATTTGGATATGGTTCTTATGTTGTCGGAGGCTGGTGTAAGCCAAACTCAGGTCTTGACCATATCTGTAGCTCTCAGCAGCCTGTTTAAAGCTATAAGTAATCCACAATTTGTGCTTGATTCCTCCAGGTTTGGCTGTGCCTAAGTTTGTCCAAGCTGCTCTGCCAATCTGGTTTTTATCAGCATTGGATCCAGGGCTGTGTCAGCAAGTGACCAGAGTCATCACAGGATCAGACTCTGCCTGTCTCTGCCTGCTGGCCTGCTGTCAGTTTCAGATAAGATGCAGACTCTACTCTTCCTGAGAGGGCTTCTGGTGGAATAGGGGGTTGCTGGGATTCCTGAATCTCCCATAGTGCCTTTCAGACTTCAGGGAAGATGGTGGTTGTGTTTCCATGTCCCAGAGACACTGGTCTGAGTCTGTTTGTGTTTTTCCCTGTACTCAGCAGGGTGGATCCCCTACTAAGCTAATGGGTGGAGTTTCCAAAGTCCAGATTTGGGGTCTGCTGGAAACCAGGAGGGTGTTTCTATAGCTCTCCCATGAAGGGGAACTACCAGTCTGTTTCCTGGGAAAGTGTACAGAATGGCTGCACCCTATGGCCCATCTCTGACCCCCACCAAAAGTCTCCATGTGTTGTTACATCCTCAGTAGGGGTTAAGACATAAGATAGGAAAAAAGAAAGAAGAAAAGAAAAGAGAACCCAGACTAAACAAGACAAACCATTGAACTAAACAAAAATAAGAAAAAAAAGATTCAGGGTGGGATGAGCAGGATTACAGAGGTTGGAGGGAGTGGTATCCCACAAGCTAAGGTAATTGCTTTTCCCCTGGGAGGGGTTTGTTCTTCTCAACAAAGATGGCTATTGTAGATTGCATGTATATCCCAGCACATAAAACCCAATGGCCAATCGCCCATGTCTCTTCCCAGTGCCTCCTCTCCAGAATCTCCTCTTGTGACTCCAGTTTGCACTGCCCTCCCTTCACTTGGGCCCAGGGTGAGTGGTTGCACTTACAAAAGTGCTTTGGTCTCTTTAAAAATTAAGAAAGAAAAAGAAAAATAGTGGCTTTGTCTCCAATGGATCTCATTTCTCTCTCCTGCAAAGATAACCCCCCTGGCCTTTCACTGCTGGTTGTTATACGGCATGCTTATCTTCCAAGGGGAAGTTCCCACAGCTGTGCCATCATCTCAGCCTGCCTCCTGTATGAACAGGCTGGCCCCTTTAACAATCTCACCCTTCCTATTGATTGTGGTGGAAGATTTTTTCCATCCTTAGTTAAGTCTCTGTTTTGTAGGGTAGTCTTTGGTTTATTTCAGGTATCTAGTCCTCTCTTTAGATTTATTTCCAATTTGGTTCTGGAAGGAGGTACACAATATATTCTGTTACTCTGCCACCATGTTGTGACCCCCCTGAAAAGCATTCTTAACCAAGTTATGGCCTTCATTATGTTTCCTAACTGTAAACATACTTCAATATTTTGAAAGTTGCATTCACATATGACAATTACTTCTGACTGTAATACAGTCATAGACTGCATTACAACTGAATCATATTATGATTCCCAAACCTCTTTCTTCCAGAAGAATCCTTCATAGAAGATTAATATGTAAAATATTTTTGAAAGACCTGTTCGCCATAGTTCCCTTTCTATCTCCTCAATCTAATGACCCCTGAGGGTAGAGTAAAATGATCACGATACTGATTATCAGAAAACAAATTCATAGAATCCTAGGGTAGAAATGGAACATAAAATAGTTCAATCCAACTACCCACCCTGTACTTGAGTTCTTTTCTACAACAATTACCCTCCAGGCTCTTTCCCCAATTGCCTTTCTGCTCTTGGACAAGTCAGTCCCCTCAACAGACTTTAATACTTTTATCTGTGAAAAAAAGGGGGGTTAAAATAAATATACTTCAAGGTCTTTTCATACCATAAAATTGTTATTCAATAGTACTAAAACATATAAGAATCTTGACCCAGAAAAAAAGATCATGAAACCTCTTTAGTTAGTATTTGGTATTTGATACAAGCAGTAGCCCAAAGAAATATGATCTGAGCCATTCTATAAGGCTATATCAGAGATTCTAAAATCCCTCTGAATTTTCATGAAAAACTGAATTATTCTTCTGGTAATGGAGCCCATAGCGTTTGTGTGTGTGTGTGTGTGGTGTTGTTGTTGTTTTACTTTACATTCATTGTTTGTATTTAAAAGGAAGGTTCAAATGGTGCTTAAGAAGTACAACATAGTCCAAAGTTTATTTGCTATATAAGGATTTTTAATATTTTGTTTTATTGTGGTAATGATACTTAACATGATATCTAACTTTTTAACAGATTTTTAAGTATACAATGATACTTTCATTAAAGAACTGTCATGAAATACCACTAAGTGGCACATCAGTGACTATTTTCCCAATGGGTCTGCTACTTTAACAAAGTAGAGATGAGAGGCTCAATATTGTCCTAAACTAAGTGATGATTTACACTCTACTCTTTTCTTCCAACCATTTTCAGAGTTCTTGTGTGAGAATACCCCTCCCTGAAATGTGCAATAAAAATTTGCCCAGAATTCTCCCTAGTGTGTTTATTTATTTTAGTAAAAAATCATTTGTATGCACTGCAGGATTGGGCAAGTAAGTGAATGTGCTGATGTTGTAGGGAGTCAGGATCCTCACTGTGGAAGAAGGGAAATGAAATTGAGGAAGTGGGGAAAGACGAGATTAGGACTGGAGTTACTGATATTATACTTTAGCAATGACACCACATTAGCAATGAGCATATTTAGTATCTAGATCTTGGTTTCTAAATGCCATCCCCCATTAAAAGAAACCATGACTCCCAGGAGAAATGGCTGATGCCAGGGCTAGGGGAGGAAAGATACAACATGATCCTGGAGTACCTTGACTACTAAAAAGGAAGAAAGTTTTAAAAAATAATGGGGCAAGTTTTGCAAAAATAAGCTTGAATGGAACCTCCACCCACAAAGCAAATCAGGAACAATTTCAACATCAAAATAAATAAGGGAAGTAATGAATAATAGCCCATTAAATAAAATAAGAATCCATTAGTCCATAGTGATAATAAAGCCAGCCAGCCAGACTGACAGACAAAAACAGAGATGATAACAGACAGATAGAATGTCAACTAATAAATATGGAGGGAGTGATGGTATTACAAACACAACATTTTGTAACCATCACAGTAAAGATTGGTTAAGGCAAGAATTATCTATTGATACTAAATGCAAAGTAGGGGGTTGGATGAGAAACAGGATATTTGTATGATCTTAAAATGTCTCCCCACAGTTTCCTTATTATTTGCAATAGGAAAATAGTAATTATATAGTGGAGAAAGAGGATACATTGATCAGTTGGCTAAAATTAACCTCATCAGTAAAAGGAAGATGGAAAACATGTGCCTTTGGATGTGCTTTGCTGAAAACAAATTCAATACCACCCTTGCAGCATGTAGAGAGGTCTCAGAGGCAAAAGTAGGATAAGGACCATAGGTTATTGAACATATTTTATCCATATTAAATTTCCTGAATTTAGCCCTGGCTGGTGTGGCTCAGCGGATTGGGCACTGGTCCATGAACCCGAAGGTCACAGATTCAATTCCCAGTCAGGGCACATTCCTGGATTGTGGGCCAGGTCCCCACTTGGGGGGTATGTGAGAGGCAACCAACTGATGTACCTCTCACATGTCTTGTTTCTTTCCCTCTCTTTGTCCCCCCCTTACCTTCTCTCTAAAAATAAATAAATAAATCTTAAAATTAATTAATTAATTTCCTGAATTTGATAAGTGCACTGTGCTTATGTAAAAGAATTTCCTGTTTCTAGGAAAGGAATACAGAATAGTGATGGGCTTATGAAGTATATTATCTAATAGTTCAGAAAGAAGTTTCAATATATATCATAATATATGTGATATATATTTGTCATATATATCATATCTATCATATTTATCATATATAGCACACATATCTTGTATATGATATTCATATTGTATGTGTCACATTTATCATATACAACATACTTCATATTAAATGTATTTAATATAAGTATTAATGCATATTTATATATAAGTATATAATAAATATATGTTCATATATATTTAATATAATATATCTAGAGAGAAAGAAGAGGGTTAGAAAGAGACAGTGAGGGACAGAGAATAACAGTGTGGCAAATTATTAAATATTAGTGAAAGGTAGAGCTGGGTAAAGAGCAATCAGAAGTCTTATATTATTGCAGTGACCCTTTGGTTCGCAATCCAGTGCTCAGTCCACTGAGTCACATGAGCCAGGGCATCATCCTAATTTTAAATGATACATAAAGTATCTTCAAAAGTTTCTTGCCCAAGAAAATTATTTACTGGGAAATGCTTTTTACTTAAATATGTTTTTCTTCTCAGTGAAAAGAGTGATGATGTGAAATATGTGGAACCCTGAAAACATACCAAACCACTTTGAAGCAACCCTTTATAAGCTAAAGTAAAATTCCTACTCAGTTAAAGAATATAAACCACAGCATTTTACTTACACACGCACACAATCTATGTGTATATCATGTTGTTAACTTTTTCCCCTCAGTTAACAGTCACCACCTGGCTAAACCCTATTAATATTTTCCCTGTAGAATAGCAAGAAGAGCAGTGGACTGGTAAGCCAAGAAAACCTGTGTTCAAATTCTGGTTCTGTCATTTATCAGGTTCAGTTATGTAGGTGTAACACTCTAACTTCAACTATCCCCATCTATATGATGGGGATAATGATAGATTCAGGAGCTTGTAGGATCTCTGCAGATATACCTGGTAGTAAGTATTGGACTTGCTCATGTTCTTGTCTTTCTGTTTAATCTGACCATCCTTTAGGGTGGAGCTTGTCTAAAAGAGTTATGTATTCCAAAAAGGAATTCGACAAGCTGCTTTCAAGAGTAGTAAATTCTTAACAGTCAGTTGCAAGAAATTGTAGCTTCTGTATATTATGACCATTTTGCTTCTTGTGTCTGAAATTCTCCAAGTAATCATGATGTAGCTCTAGAGCATGGCAACATAGGAACCAAATCTCATTTACCCTCCAGATCCTTCTTGTGTACTGTTGAGACGTAATTCTTTTTATTTACTGAAAAATGCATTCTTTTTCTTCCTGTTAGCTCTGCTGAACCCATTTTCCTATGAGAGAGTGGAAATGAGTTGTATTCCACTATCAGCAGCAACAACTACATCAGTTAGCTTATGACTGTTGAATCTTTGTTCCCAAAATATGGCAAGATAGAGTGGCAAGTTCCAGACTGCTGGCTAGCTATTTTCAGACTTATAGATTTTTAGCACAACTGACTTGTAAATCAAGGCTTGTATAAGTATATCTGTTACCCAAACAAAAATTTATCATTTTATCTATTGAGTCTTGTTCTCATTAAAATCATAATGCTTTCTATTTTTTAATCTTCTCTTCACATTTTGTGCCATTTATAACAGAAGCAAGATTAACTACAAAAGAGAAAATGCAATGTAGTTAGTAAATAAAAGATATACACAGCACTTTACACACTTGCAATTCCTCTAAAAATATTTTCTGCATCTTCAATCTCAGATAATTTTTCTACCAAAATCTTGTCTGTGATAGTTTTCTTTAGTGTATTTATAGAGTTTTATGACAGAGGAAAGCATGACTTACAATATTAAGTAGCAAACTGGGGAAATGTGAGCTGTGGTTTTAATTCCTAATATCAGTGTTTAAGGTCAATCTGTAAAATGGGACTAAGTATACACGGGATATTAGGCAAAAATTCATATACATATGCAATGTGATATTGTAAAGGGGGGTTCTAGCCAGATTGCTTAGCAGAGGGAGTAGGGAATCCAGGAGCAGCACAAGAGGCTGCACCCCTCCCAGAGATGGGGGACTGTGCATGAGCAGTTGCCCTGACAACCAGGCAGTACAGCATGAGAGAACAAAATACTCTCCTATGGACTGTGGCCATGCAGAGGACTTTGGGCCAGACTCTTTAAAGTGGATAGCATGGAAATGCCTCTTTTTTTGTTCTCACCTCTTTCCCAACCACTAGGGTCTCAAGTTCCTGGGCCAGCAGGCCTTGGAGACTGCATGGTCTGGGAACATTCTTAGTACCCCTCCTCAAATGCTGCACAGTCCTGCCTGACCAGGAGCACAGCAGGTACTGGGCTGGTAAGGAAGAAGGGGAGGATCCCCAGGCCAGTAGGCCCTGGAAGCAATTTGGCCAGGCAACAAACCCTGTGGTCTTCCCCTGCATGGGAAGCTGCAGCAGTGCTGGTGACTGCAGCTGTACTATGCATGTTTTGCCTTGCTAGGCACACAGACACACCAAAAGGCAAAAGCCAGAGGAAGAGATCAGCATGCTGTGAATAGGAAACACAGACACACAAACCCCAAAAGATGCCTGGAGCCAGACAGTGAGTGGAAAACAGCTAAGCCACCTGCATTTCTTAAAGGATGGATACTTTAGGTTGGAGAAGAGGTTTTTGGCATAGCCTTGAACTGAGCTGGCAGAGGTTGGCCAGGTGATTTTCTTTGGGTTTCATGGAGGAAACAGGCTTTGAGAAAGAAACATACCATTATTTCAAACTGTATAGCCTTTGAATAAAAGGTTCTTTTGCCAATTTAGAGCAACAAGTATAAAGGACACATGGACAAAAACTAGGGAGGGGTGGAAATGGGAGGGAGGAGTGGAGGGCTGGGGTGTTGGGCTGGGTTGGGAGTAAGAGACAGAAACAACAATTAAAGAACAACAATTGAAGTAAATTTAAAAAAAAGGTTCCTTTCCCTTTCTACCAAACTCTGCCTCCAGAATTTTCAACTGTTAGCAGTAAGCAGTAGGACCCCACTGGTTTTTCAGTTACAATAATGGCCCCTAATGTGGGATTCTAGCTGCATGTGGCTGGTCAGCTTTCCCAAGGAGTGGGACTGTGGGGTTTTCCAGTTCCTGGGAATTTCTCTGCATGCCTACTTGAGGCATTGGCTGCTTAAACACCCTGGCAGGTAGAAAGTAAATGGGTATTGGGAAGACAACAGACTCGAAAAAGGAGAAAGAGTCACCTGAGATTTAGGGCCTCAAACCAGGGTCTGGAAGAGGACTGGCCAAGTTTAGGGGAGGCCATTGCTTGTGGACCACTGTTTATGAGATTGGTTGGCAAAAAAAAACTTGCTTGTGAGCACTTGTTGAAATAATGGAGTGGATGCCAGTTTTGTTTGTATGTTTCCAGGTTGCCTGCATTCTTCTGTTCATAGGGTTGGGCCTGCTGTGCATTTGGGCCAACAGGGGCTATTCTGTGTTGGTTCCTGGAGTGAGCCCACTGGACAGAATTTTAGCAGACTGGAGTGTGTACAGGTATTATCCAAAGTTTAAGGAAATATTGACTCATGATTGTAACACTGTGTCACCTATGAATGTTTTGGTTTGCAGGGAAAGGTGGCCCATGGATGGTTTCCTAGATTGCTGTAACATTATACAATTGGAACAATATTGCCAACAGTTACACAAATTGGATGAAATCTGTTATGTAAAGATGTTTATGTTGTTGCAAAATAAGGTTTTACCAGAGATAGAGGTCTACTTGATGGTGCAGAGAAGAGAAGGGGACTTGAAACTTCTTCTTGACAGTAAGACACAAGAAGAAAAAGAGAATGGTGAAATAAGCCTTGTTAATGCCCTGAACCCATGGGACACAGGGTTAGTTGTAGAGGGGCTCTGCCCACAGAGCCCCATCCGTCTGTCACGGATGAAAATAAAACTACCAAGACATGATCTGCTTGGGGAGGAGAGGTGGCCAATCTCTCAAAGGAGAAGGGCCAAGAGCCCCTTCCTCAATGGCTTTTATTAGGTTCATAATACACAGGAATAACAGGTAAAGCTCATCAATCAATGTCAGGTAGCAAGGATCAAGCAATGGATAACATTTCAAAGAAATCTGAGGGCTTAATCTGAATCAGTGTCTGTCAGGTAAGGGGGTTGCAAAAACTTTGGGAGACATACTCATTTACTCCTCGGACCCTTATCATTTAAATGAGAGCACTCTTAGCAAAGCAGTTTTCACAGGACTTTACGAATTCTTTCTTATGCCCGATCACCCAGGGAGCCACTCTTGCCAGCACAGGGCTGCACCGCCCTCCATCATAGTTTCAGGCTTAAGTGGATTAGAGCCAAGAAGCAAAAGATAAGGAAGACTTCTCACAGATGGAAATGGGGACTCAGACTATGTCAGAATAGCCAGGGTGTGAGGGTCCATCACCCCTTCTTTGCTGCAGCCCCCTGAGTCCTTCTATGAGGGCCTTCCAAGTGGTCATGCCTGGCCTGGGTTGCCCCTCCCTTGAGGGGTCTTACCCATCATTGGCTAACCGACCAAGCAGTGGGGGCCAGATATGCATGAAGCAGAAGAGGCACTCCTGCCAGGGGGATAAGCTTTGTCTCCTTAGTGGCTCAGGTCCTCATGACAGAACAGACCCAGATTAAATGGGTCTCTTGGGCTCTTACTCAGCCTAGCCATGGGGTGGGGGTTACAGCCCCTCAAACCAGGCTGAATGGTCCCCAAAAGTAAGTAGCAGGAAGATCTCCTCCATCTCCACCCCCACAACTAGCTACCCCTGAAAGAGGGCCCAGAGAGCCAATTGCCCCACCCACGTATGAAAAAGGATGGGTGTCTCACTCGAAGACCCATCAGAGTACCTAATTTGGCCTGGGACCCTCCTAATCCAGAGCAGAATAATTCCATTTAAGGCAATATCCCATAGGTGGAATAAATAGTAGCCCACTGGCTACTATTGGGCTCATACTCCATTTTCTACTTCAGACTTAAAAAATTAGAATTCCAACCTCTCGCATAGGGAGAATCCTCAAAAATGGCAGATCTTATCACCTCAATTTTTGCCATTCACCATCCACACTGGGCAGATGTATAGGCCCTCCTTAACATCCCACTTATGGCAGATGAAAGGTGGCTGGTTATAAATAGGGCTAATGAAGAGGCTCAATGCCTCCAACAAGAGAATCCCAATGGGGACAGCAACCCAGCTGGGGCGATTACTTTGACAGAGCCTGACTGGAACCCAAATAGTGGGAACATAGCTTTCTTGGAACATAACAAAAGGTAATATTGGAAGGGCTTAAGAAAGGGGTGCCTAAGCAAGTGAGCTTAGATATGACATAGGCCCTTCCACAAACCCAAATGAAGACTCTTCTGAATTTTTAGGAAGGATTTACCAGGCCTATAGAAGCACACTGATGCTGATCCACAGACACCAGCAAATGTGTGGATGGTGAACATGAGTTTTATTGGCCAGAGTGCCCCATATATTAGAAAGAAAGCCTGGAGTTTAGACAGGGTATTGGGAATGAATCCCTCTCAGGTATAGACTTTAAAGTCTACAATGCCCAGGAAGCAAGGAAGATAAAACAGGTCATGGTGCTTCAGAAACAGGATGGCAAGGCCACAAGGCAGGACACTAAAGCAGAAAGGAGAAGCCCACTAAGTATCAAGCAATGTGTCTATTGTAAGGAGGAAGGCCACCGGAGAAAGGAGTGCCTAAAACAAAAGGAAAAATAAAGATGAAAACTCTCACTGAGTAATACTGAAGAGAGAGGAGTCTGATGATAAATGAGGAGGCACAGGACTCTTTTGAAAATCTCCTCACCTGTTGAATACTACTATTTCTCCACCGGAGCTCTAAGTACAATTGACTGTGGGAACTAAGCCAATTGATTTCCTTGTAGATACAAGAGCTACATACTCAGTGCTGAATACAAATTAACCAAGAGAAGTTTGAGTGCAGTAACAGTTATTAGAGTGACTGGCAATTACAAAAACATGCATTCCTTCAATATCTAAAATGCCATCTTGGGGATCAAAAACTTACACATAGTTTTCTCTACATGTCAGACTGCCCAATTCCACTGCTGGACCAAGATTTACTTTGCAAATTGCAAACACAAACAACTTATTATCTGGAAAAGCAACAATTATATGTAGAGGTCCTACTGGAACATTCTATGCAGCTCTAGTCACTATTAACTTGCCCACAAGATTGCAAAGGTGATCTCTTCCCACCTGATCTATGAACAGTGTGATCGAACTGTTTGGACTGATTGAATCCCAGGTAAAGTGGTTAATATCCATCCCATAAAATTAACCTAAAAGAAGGAGCATGGACCCCATGGAAGAAAGAGTACCCACTTAAAAAGGAGTATTTAGAGGAGATTCAGGTATTATTATAAAAATTGTTAAAATTAGGACTAATTTGGTCATGCAAGTCTCCCTATAACACTCCCATTTTGCCAGTCAAATGGCATTACTCTGACAAATGTTGATTTGTACAGGATCTTAAAGATAAATCACACTGTGCAGTACATTCATCCTACAGTGCCCAACCCCTACACTCTGTTGACCATGGTGCCTGAAGATAGCAAATGCTTTTCAGTTCCAGATTTGAAGGATGTCTTTTGCTGCATCCCAATAGATGAATAGCCTCAACTACTGTTCACTTTGAGTGGAGAACCCATAAACAAAAGCCATTTCCCAATGTTGCTGAACTTTGCTGCCACAAGGATTTAAGAACTCCCCAACTATATTCAGGGAAGCATTAGAAACAGACTTAAGGGATATTCAATTTAAATCAGGAGTTCTTCTGCAATATATAGGTGATATATTGATAGCTAGCAATACCTATGAGGGCTGTTTGCTCAATACCATTACAGCCCTAAATCATTTGGCAAAAGGAGGATATAAGGTGTCACTACATAAGGCCCAGATTTTCAGACAGGAAGTGGCATACCTGGGATTTCAACTGAAATGAGGTACCAGGAGCTTAATGGTAGGTAGAAAAGCAAACCATTGTTACAATAAAAATCCCAGAGAACTGAAGATAGCTTCATGGGTTCTTAGAGATTACAGGTTTCTGTTGAATTTGCATTCCAAATTTTGGACTTATAGCAAAACCATTGTACAATTAATTTCTTAAAAGGCCTGGATCCTGTATTTTTTTAAATGGATAAGAGATTGTCAGGTAGCATTTGACACATTGCAGGAAACCTAGTTTTGGTTCCCACACTACAATTCCCCAATTTACAGAAACCTTTCAAATTGTACATTCATGAAAGGCAGGGAGTTGAACTGGGGGTACTAACCCAGAGTATGGAAAATATCCCCAGACCCATAGCCTGTCTCCCAAAGAAGCTGGATCACACGACAAAAGGATGGCCACCATGTCTTTGTGCAGTGAGAGATACTGTGACACCTTACAAGATGCTGAGAAGTTTACTTTGGGGCACCTACTAGAGTATTGGTACCACAACAAGTCCTAACTCTATTGGAACAGAAAGCAGGGTATTGGCTGACAGCAGGGCACATGGCAAAATACCAGGCTATTCTGTTGGACAACCCAAATGTTATTTTACAGACTACTACAACCTTGAACCTGGGCTCACTTGTCTCAGACACAGAGGGATACTCAGACCTCTGGCATGACTACTTGGAAATCATTGACCAAGTTTATTCTAGCATGCCAGACCTACTGGACTAGCTGCTGGCAGCACCAAACTGGAAGCCACACACAAACAGGAACTGCTTCATGGACAATGGCCACTGATGAGCCAGCCATGTGATAGTCACCATAAACAAGGTTAATAGAAGCCCAAGCCCTTATGCTTCCTCACCACAAAAAAGTTAAGTACATAGCCCTCATGGGAGCCTTAGTACTGTCCCAGGGAAAGAAGGTTAACATCCACATGGACTACAAACAGGCCTGCATGGTAATCCTTGCCCATGGAGCAATATGGAGGGAAAGAGGGCTCTTAAAATCAGGGAACAATGATGTTAAACATGCAGAGGAGATTTTACAGTTGCTAGAGGTGGTGAATCTACTGAACTAGGTTGCTGTAATGCACTGCCCAGGAAACTGAAGGGACGGTTCCCAAACTAGGGAAAACCGAACTCCTGATAATGTGGTGAGGTAAGCAGCTGGAGGGCTACCATGCCTAGAAGTTTCAATCCCCTGCTTGGACTTGTCAGAATTTAAACCCGTCACATAGAATGAGTGAAGAATGGACCCATTTATAGGAATTTACTAACACTGATGCCAATTCCACATGGAATATCAACATCCATGTTTTGATCTTATTCCCCAAGGCTGTAGTGTATTTCCATCCTCAAACACTTACATGAAGGGGCCCATTATGAAAGGGATGCTTTGATGGACCTCATTAGGTCACATTTGAAGGACACTCATTTGCAAATGGCCATTCAGGGAATCACCCAACCCTGCCAGGTATGTACCAAAAAACAATCCTGAGACAGAATGCACCCCAGCAGAAAAGTGAGTCCCATATAAAGAGTTGTGTCCATTTGAGGACTGGCCAGTAGAATTTACACAAATGCCTAAAACCTGAGGGAATTGCAGATCTTTATTAGTTTTTATGGACTTTTTTTTCTGAATTAATAGAGGCATATCTCACTGAAACTGAGAAGGAGACTGAGGTAGCAAAATTTTACTTAAAGAAATAATTCCTAAGTTTGGATTCCTCACATCCTTCTGAGTAACAAAGGACCATTGTTCACCTCAGAGATCTCCCAGAAGTTTGGACAAGTACTTCGAATATGATAGCAGTTACATGCATCTTGGAGACCTGAATCTGTGGGAAAGACAGAGAAAAGGAATGATTAATAAAGAACACCCTGGCAAAAATAGGCCAGGAAACACACTTCAATGGGACCATTCACTCACTCCCCATTGCCTTGCTCTGGATTAGCCTGGCACCAAAAGTTGGCTTAAGTTAAGCCCTTTTGGAATAGTTTATGGGAGACCTTCCAGATTTTGGTTTTGGGAGTCCCCCCCATCTAGATTTGGAGCATGAGTCAAACATTAAGCAATATGTGCAACATTTGTTGGGGTGAATACTAATCATTTTGCACAAGTTTTCTCACTGCAAGTCTGAGTACCCATCTTATGAGCCCTTATACCTATTCAAGCCAGGGGAACAATACTAAAAACTTGGAAAACTCAAGGCTCTGAACAGCAGCTAGCTGAGTAATGGATTGGTCCCTATGACATCCTACTGACAATGCACTATTCTCTAAAAGTCATGGAAATTAAGCCTTGATCCACCACGCATGGATAAAACAGGCACAACATGAGAAGGACTCAAAACCTGCTGCTGTAGTTGGTGCTGAAAGGGAAAGCTGGGCCTGCACTCTGGAAGGAGATTTGAAATTTCTGTTTGGGGAGAAGACAGCAGGCCCCAACGCAAAGTGACAATGTTCCTTTTACTTTATTTATGTGTTTACAAATCTAGGGATTTTAGCTGCTTGATAGTGAGTGTGCCTATAACCTCATTTACTTATGTGTTTACACAGTATAGACCTCACCTAAGAAGCCTATCTGCATAACTGCCTCCTGAGACTCAATGGATTAGATGTACTAGATGGTTGATTTGGCGCAGTATGGGGTAAACTAACAGCATCACTTTAAAACTGCTCTCCTTTTCTGCCCTAATGGTTTAGACAAAAAGGGTCCAGAAATGTGAAAGGGGGGAATTTCAGAATATTCCCTTCATCCAAATTTGAGTTAAATGTAGTGGGCAATAGGGCTTTGGAGAAGAGTGACATACTTTCCACACCTTCCTACAAGAAAGCCACCTTTTTATAATCAGGGACACTGTGGAATTAGTCCCTATATTTGTCATTCAGTTGTTATGGTTATGATTGTGCCTTCTAACCCTCTTACCAATTTGTCACACCCAGAATACAAGGTTGACAACTTGTCCAGCAATGACATACTTTGGACATTGTGCACACCACTTTCCAACCAACTTACATGGACTTTGTAAGATTCTTCTCCCTCATGTATAGGCTCCCCTCTAATCCAAATCCCCTTTTGTTAGGGATCTCTGCACTAGGGGATAGGTAGGACTATGTTCTTGGCCAGCAGGAAGTAGCTATGGAAGACTGAGACCTTTGCTCATTTGTCTTTGTAAGATTACAAAATCTAGAACTTTTAAGGGAGGGGTATAATAGGGAAAAGGGAGCAAGGACCCCAGGAGCAGTATGGGAGGCTACACCCCCGTGAAGATGGGGGTGGGGTTGGGAAGTGCCAAGAACTGCATATGAGCAGTTGCCCCAGCAACCAGGCAGCACAGTGTGATGAAGGGAAATACCTTCCTACATGCTGCCACCACACAGAGGATTTTAGGTCAGATTATATAAAGCAGAGAGTATGGAACTGCCTCTCTTTTTGTTCTCCTCTCTTTCCTGGCAGCTGCAAGGTTGAGTTCTGGGCTTGCAGGCCCTGAAAACTGAATGGTCTGGGAACATTCTCAGTGCCTTTCCCAGAGTACTGCATGAGCCCACTTGACCAGGAACACAGCAGGCATTGGGCTTGCAGGGCAGAAAGGAAGGAAGCCTTGGCCAGTGGGCTCTGGAAGGTGCATAGCGAGGCAAAAAGCCCTGCACCCCTCCCCTACATGGGAAGCCACAGCAGTGCTGCTGACTGGAGCTGCACTCTGTGAGTCCTGCCTGGCCAGGCACATGGACACTCTGATGCACCAGAAGGCAGTGGCCAGAGGAAGAGAGCAGCGTGTCATGGGTAGGACACCTGCAGTATGGACTCCAAAAGATGCCTGAAGCCAGACAGTGACTGAAAATCAGGTAAGCCACATGCATTTCTTTAAAAGATGGTACTTTTTGGGTGGGAGAAGTTCCTGATGTATCCTTGAACTGAGCCAGCAACAGATGGCAGGGTAATTTTCTTTGGGTGTCTTGAAAGAAATTGTATAGCCTTTGAATGAAAGATTCTTTTCTCTTTCCACTGAACCCTGCCTACAGAGTTTTGCCCATTGGTGGTGAGTGGTAGAACCCCACTGATTGTTTGGTTACAATATGAATTCAAAATGAGAGCAAATATGCCCTCTAAGGTTCTTGACTAGAAGGAAAACTGCTGGATTCAGAAAGCCCAAGGTCAACCTGAATTAACTAGTAGATACCAAGGTGATACTCCTCAAAATGCACCAGAGCTGTGAGAACTAGAAGGTGTATTAGTATTCTAATGCTACTGTAAAAAATTACCACAAATTAGTAGCTTAAATAATAGAAATATTGAAATTATATTTGTTGTGATACACAACAAATAACAGGTACAGTTATCATCATAAAATAGGTACAGGACATAATTGAAACAAAAGATAAATTTCTCAAAGCCTAGAGGCTTCTGATATAATGGATAATGCAAAGAAACTAGATATAGGGTATTACTATACATAAAAAGCCAAACCATTATAGAACCATATCAGTTGTAACTTTGGGCAAAACTAACTAACTGACTTTGTGTTCCATAGCAGCAGAGACATGGAAAAACCTGTTCCTGTCATTGGGCAGAACAATAGCTGACCAGTTTGACTTAAAGTTGAGGTCAGAATGGCTTAGAAAGGATACTGCAGCCACAGGCAGAGAAAAAGCTCTGTAAAAGTAACATCTACATCCACAATAACAATTTCATGGTTTGTGGGAAGAAGCTGGGGTACATACATATATAGTTAATACCTTCCCCATCCACTATGAGGTCTGGGGTGTACTTTACTCTGTACACCCTTCTGATGTAGTAGATCATAATGATGGATTCAGACCAGAAACTATTACCACATGAGAACATGAGCAAAACGAAGAAGCCAACATCTCAGAGTTCCTCTCCATGAATGACCTGTATGGCTGGGCTGGCCATTTAGTTCTTATACCTATTACTGACGTATTGTCTAAACTGTTCTTGCCAAGGGACCCCAGGATCTGTAGGAGCTTTCCAATCAGCTCTATCACTTCTGTTGAGCAGATTGTTCCATACACACCAGGATGTAGTAGAGAATTGCTTGCCATCATCATTCAGCATTCAAGGGTCAAGGGACTTCATATGTGAGTTACAATAAGGGATATGCTACAGAGGAAGCTTGGTTCATGCTTAAGTTTGTGTTTGAATGCTGTGGTCATATCACCTCGGAAGAAAACAAAAAAATCTCAAACACACCTCCCTCCCTTGCTTCCACCCTCCCCTTTGGTTTTGTCCATGTGTCCCTTATAGAGTTCCTGAAAACTCTCCCACCCATTATCCCCTCCCTCATCCCCTCTAGTTACTGTCAGATTGTTCCTAATTTCAATGTCTCTGGTTATATTTTGTTTGCTTTTTTCTTTTGTTGATTATGTTCCAGTTAAAGGTGAGATCATATGGTATTTGTTACTCACCACCTGGCTTATTTCACTTAACATAATGCTCTCCAGTTCCATCCATGGGGGGGGGAATTGGTGCGGGGGGGGGGAGATACAGACAACTGTAATTGAACAGCAATAAAATAATTTTAAAAATAACAATTCTGTATTTAAAATAAAAAAACTCAAACATTTTGTTCCATGAAATATTGTGCCCCAGAAGTGCCTATTGTGTTGACTCCATTCAGCCACATTGAAGGCTTTGCATACACTGCAGTGATAAATGAATATTGTATTTTGTTTATGGCAACAATTGAAAAAAATTGGGAGCAAGGCATAGTGTGGTAACTCTTCAGATGTTATAAATAACATACAGAAGTGTTCATCCTTAGGAAAATCATGGGTCTGTCAAACTGTAGTTATGGAAATAACTGGTCAATACAGTCCAACAACTGGTCAGTGACTATCTGATGCCAAGTGGGTAAAGGCTTAGGTACTTCTAACAATCTGTTATTATAGATTTTGAAAGGCAACCTTTCTCCCCAAAGTATATTTCTATGTAATTTTTCTATTATGTAGTATTTCTAGTATATTCTATAAATTCTTGATAGATTTTTATAGTCAACACTTTAAAAACTCTTTATAAAAGTATGTTATTTTTTCCATAGACTCAAATAACAGAAATAGAGAAGGTCACCTACTCTTCTTTTCTGCCATTTCCTCCCCTGTCATTTCTACTATTGTCTAGAATGTGATATTAGCTACACAAGATTGAAATAATTTTGAAGACATGGGTGACTCTTTGGCCCTTTCAAAATATGTTAAACTTCTCAGTAACTAAAATAAACATGTGAATCAAAATGTCAGAAACGTAACCTATAGCACATCCATACATGTCCCAAATGTCACCATCCCCTAAAGGATTAGTAGGTTGCAATCTCTTAGTAATACTTTTTCTAAATATATGGCAAATAAATGAGAGTACTCCTCATCCAAAACTCTCATCTTAAAAAGTGAGGATAGGCTGTGGCCTGAGCAATAAACAGTGAAACATTACTTATTAGCCACTTTCTATTGTAAGGGGAAAATACAACAAAGAAATGTCTAGGAAAATTGTTCAAGGCATAAAAGCCATACCTGAATAAAATCAGAACCACTTGTCCCTTGGTAGTGTTGCTTCAGTGACCAGTTATACACATGAACACTTTTTCCAGAATATGAGTAACCCTAGGTGTATCCATGTCGTCTTCTGATGACAGTCTTAGGAAATGAACAAACTATTCCTCAAAGATTTTTTAAAGAAAAGAGTGATGGTTCTCTGTCATACTCAAAAAAACAAATGCATTTTAGTCATTCAATAAATACCATAAAATACTCGTGAAATTGCAAGGGAAAACAAAAATCCTGGGAGGAACAGTAAATACCAAGCCTCTCTATTCTTTTCTTCCAAGTACTACAAGTGTTGGCATATATGTGTATGTAGGGCCCTTATAATATGGAAATGAACTCATTTAACCTCTGGGCCAGATGAGCTGTATGGAATTGTCATTTTAGATTGTGTAATGTGTAGGGGAATTCTTGGAAGATGTCAGTACAGACTAGGCTGGCATACATCAATTATTAGACTCACTAGCTTCTAGTAGCTTTGCTACTCTGCCTTCTCTCTTTTTCAACTCACTTCATTTGCTTTCATATGGCCCAATTTGGCTAAAGCAGTCATTCAGGGCAATCAATGCCCGTTTTCTAACTGGATCTATGTATCTTATTTCAAATTCTTGAGAAAGAGCAGTTGTTAGCCAATGTATTGGCATCTTGAGGTGTGTCCAATCAGTTGCATCTGGGGCTGGGATATGGAGTGTAAAATCACTGAAGTACTCCATCCATGTGAAAGGCACTGGCTATGCTAAAAGAAGATTTTGGATTTGGGCAAACAACTCAATTAAGATAACATCTTTGCTCCTTTCTAAGGCATGACTTTTCAGATGAAACAAACCTGAAAAACATGAGTTTTCCTTTTTTGAAATGAAATAAGCCTACAAAATATGGCATTACGCAATTATTGGTTTGTGCTAACCTTGGCTAACCTTGATAGGTAAATCAACCTTAGCATGCCAACTATATTACATCATCATCTGTATCATTTTATACTAAAAACTCCCTAATCCAATATTTAGGATTCAGTATTTCACTGGTTAGTCAAAGTTAGTGAAATAACCAATCATTAAAGTGTGTTGTATATCTTAGATCTTTTATTTTAACAAATGTTTTTGATATCAGGTTGATTAGTGGATAGCTATTCCCTTCTAGGGCCCAATACATGGATTCCAGGATTTTTTCCACCCCCAGCCTTTTCCTTAGGTATGAGTTTGTAATGGCGTGCAGAGCATATCCCCCACAATCCTTGATTGGGGGAAGGGAAGAGTGGATGATATGGCATTTAATATGCATTGTATAACAATAGCAAGTTAATAGTCATGCCTTCCTGAAGGGAAGAAGGCTACATCCCAGGGAAAATTGTTTGTGTGATGGCAAGGATATTCAGAGGCTTGTGACATAGCCAGAGGGAGCTTATATAGCACCTGCACAAGAGGCAGGGGCAGATGTTTGCCCCGATGTCCACGTGTCACTGGGAACTTTTTCCCTGAGTAATATGACAGCCAAAAGAAGATAAAAGATACAGAGGAACTGGCAAAAATGGCAGACACTAACACACCACAGGAAGGGCTGGATATGAGATCAGACAGTTCTGGGCAAGCACTTAAATGAGAGCAGGCTAAAAGAAAAGAAGAAGCCACGTGGTCTGGAATAAGAGAGAGAAGGTCTGAAAGTGAGAAGGTCTGAAAGTCAGAAGTCCAATGAATCACTGGAGCTGGCGGTGCCGTGGTGGGGGACCTGCCCAGCCACTCAGATTTGAGTCTGACTGAAAGAAATGGCAGCAGACTAACGGAGCTGTGTGGGGTCTGCCTAGCCACCCAGATTCATGAGGGATGCTTCAGGCTGAACTGTAACCAGGAATGCTGATCTGCAGACATCTTCTTTTCTGAAAGATGGTACCTCTCACTGGCATGTTCTGAAACTGGCCTGGTTTGGCAAAAAGAGGCAGGACTATGTGTTTTAGGGTGGTTTTAAAAGGGAGCGGGACTTAACAGCAGAAATCTGCCATTATTCTAAATCAGTATAAACTTTAAATAAATAACCCCCCCCCCTTTTTTTTTTTTTTTTTTACTAAACTCTTGCATTTGGAAGTCACACTTCTTGGTGGGAAGTAATCGAACCCCACATCTGTCCCAGAACAGCATTGGTGGGGTTCTGTAACAGCAATAGCAACCATGAAGGGATGTTGATAATTGCCCATGGCAGGTTGACCCCCTCAGGTGTGGGAGAGTGGGACTTTGGAGTTCCCAGTCTCTGAGAATTTCTCTGCATGCCTCTTGGGGGCATCAACTGCCTAAACATGCCTGGAAGGTGGAAAGGAAATAGGTCTGAGAAAGGGACAGGATCTGAAAAGTGAGATTGTTTGGCTGAAAATGTTCTTGTGAGCACTGTTTGGAATAATAAAGTTGTGGGCTCAGGTTTTGCTTTTATGTTCCCAGTTTGCCTTCATTCTTTGGATCAAGAATTTGGGCTTTTATGTCCACGCCAATAAGGGTCTCTCTGTGTTGGCCACTAGGGGGAGCCCGCTGGGTAGAATTTAGAAGGACTGGAGTATGCACTGCCATTTTTTCCAATGTTGAAAGAGGTATTGGTTTATTATTGTAATACTGTGTGGTCTACATATGATTTGGATTGTGGGGAAAGGTGGCCATGAATGGTTCCCTGAGTAACCATTATGCAATTGGAGCAGTATTGCCAACATTTGGACAAATGGGATGAAATATGTTATGTCAAGGCATTTGTGTCATTGTATAATAGGATTTTTGTCAGATAAAAAGAATTTCTTAATGGGACAGAAAAGGGAAGTGGCCTCAAAACCTCTCCCTGCTGGTAAAATACAGGAAGAAAGGGAGAGTGAAGACATAAACCTCATCAATATTCTGAACCCAGGGGACCAAGTATTGGTGGCAGGGGGAGCTTCCTTGCCAGTACTCCCTTCATGAGCTGTCGCTGAAGTAAAAACCACAAAGTTAATGGCTCCACCCCTCTGTGAAAATGGAGAGGTCTCTCCCCCAAAGTCCTGCCAAGGCACCCAATTTGGCCAGGGAGCCTCCCAATTTAGAGCAAGCCAATTTCCTTTGAGATAATATCCTATAAGTGGAGTAAATCAGGAAGGACAGCCCACTGACCACTATTGGGCACATACTCCATTCTCCACTTCAGACTTGCTGAATTGGAAGAATTCCAACCCCTCATATAGGAATAATTCTCAGACAATGGCAAATCTTATTGACTCCATTTTTGCCACTCATCATCCAAACTGGGCAGATGTACAGGCTCTCTTAAATATCTTGTTAAACTTTGGATGAGAGATGGTTGGTTATAAATTGGGCTAATGAAGAGGTCCAATGTCTCTACCAAGAGGATCCCAATGGGACCCTCAACCCAGCTGAGGCAATTCCCTTGACAGAGCCTAATTGGAACCCAAATGGTGGGGACCTATCCTTTCTGAAACATTACAGAGAGTGTATACTGCTGGGTGGGCTTAAGAAAGGGTGCCCAAATAAAAGAGCCTGAATATGATATAGACCCTTCAGCAAAAGCTAAATGAGGCCCCTTCTGAATTTTTATAGAGAATCTATCAGGCCTATAGGAAGCACACTGATGCTGAACCACAGACACTAAAGAATGTGTGGATGGTCAACATGACTTTTATTTGGCAAAGATCCCAGATAGCAGAGAGAAACTGCTGCATACAAATAGAACATTGGAAATGAGTTCCTCTCAGCTTATGGACAAAGTATTTAAAGTCTATAAGGCCAAAGAAGAAAGGAAGACAAAACAGGCCATGGTGTTCTTAGAAGCAAGTTGGGGAGGCCAAAGGAAGAAACAGGACCCTAAAGGGAGGAAGAGAGGCCCAATAGGCATCAACCAGTGTACCCATTGCAAGGAGGAGTGCCACTGGAGAAATGAGTGCAGAAAATTCAAAAGGGAAAATAGAAATGAGAATCCTTGCCAAGAAATGCTGAAAAGGGGAGGGGAGTCTTATGATGAATGGGATGGTCCAGGGGCTCCTTTGGGCATCTCCCAATATATTACTGTTTCCCTATAGGATGCCCAGGTACAGTTGACTGTGGGGAACAAGCTAATTGATTTTCTTGTAGCTATGGGAGCTACACACTCAGTGTTGAACATAAAATTAAACAAAAAATGTTTGGATATAGTAACAGTTACTGGAGTGACTGGACAGTTACAAAAACAGGCATTTCTGCAACCTCTGAAATGCCAGCTTGGGAATCAAAAGTTTATGCCTGGTTTGCTCTACATGCCAAGTTGCCCCATTCCATTGCCAGGCTGAGATTTACTCTATAAATTGCAAGCACAAATAACTTTTTCTCCTGAAAAGCAGCAATTATGTGTGGAAGTCCTACTGGAACATGTCTTCCGGCTACAGTCGTTCCTGACTTGTCCAGAAGGTCCTGGAGGTGAACACTCCCACCTGAGATCTATGAGCAGGTTGATCAAACTGTTTGGACTGATGGAATCTCAGGTAAAGTGGTTAATACACACCCATAAAAGTTAATCTCAAGGAAGGGATGTGGGTGGCACAAAAAGCAGTATCACCTCAAGAAGGAGGCTTTACAGAGGATCCAGTCAGTGTTGTAGAAGTTTTTAAAATTGGGACTAATTCAGCCATGTCAGTCACCTTACGACACTTCTACTTGCCAGTCAAAAGCCTCACTCTGACAAATTTTGAATTGACCAGGATCTTAAAGCCGTAAATGACATTGCTCAGGACATTCATTCTACGGTGCCCAGCCCCTACACATTAGTGTCAATGGTGCCTGGAGATAGCTAATGGTTTTCAGTCCTAGACTTGAAGGACACCTTTTTCTGCATCCCAATAGATGAACAGGCTCAGCTACTGTTTGACTTTGAATGGCAGAACCCAGAGACTAAAACCATGCTCCAGTACTGTTGGACTCTGCTGCTGCAAGGATTTAAGAAATGCCCAACTGTATTTGAGGAAGTGCTAGTAAAAGACTCAAGGGATATTCAATTGAAATCAGCAGTTCTTTTGCAATATGTAGATGGCATGCTGATAGCCAGCAGCAACTGCAGGGACTCTTTGCATAACACCATCACAGCCCTAAAATCATTTGGCAAAAAAAAGGGGGATATAAGGTGTCACCTCATAAGGCCATTTGCAAACAGGAAGTGGTATATCTGGGATTTCAAATGAACCAAGGTACCAGGAGTTTGATGGCAAATAGAAAGCAAGCCATTGTTACATTAAAAATCCCAGGGAACCAAATACAGTTTTGTGGGTTCATACGAATTACAGGAATCTGTTGAATTTGGACTCTGCTGAATTTGGATTCCAAACTTTGGACTTATAGCAAAACCACTGTACAATTCTTTGAAAGAACTGGATTCTGAACCCTTCAAATGAACTACAGGTTTTCAGGTAGCATTTGATACCTTGAAGGAAAATCTAGTTTTAGCTCCTCACTAGTATTGCCCAATTTACAGAAGCCCTTCAAATTGTATGTTCATGAAAAGCAGGGGATTGGATTGGGGGTGCTAACTCAGACTCTGGGAAACGTTCCCTGACCCATAGCCTATCTCCCAAAGAAGTTGGATCACACAACAAAGGGATCACTGCCATGCCTCTGAGCAGTAGCAGCTACCTGTGACATCTTACAGAAAGCTGAGAAGTTCACTTAACGACAGCCCATTACAGTACTGGTACCACACCAGGCCTTGACTCTATTGGAACAGAAAGGAGGGCAATGGCTGACAGAAGGGCATATGGGAAAATACCAGGCCATTCTGCTGGACAACCCAAATGTTACATTGCAGACTATTACAACCCAGCCACCCTACTCCCAGATGGGGAAGGGGACTAAGCCCTCCAGCATGACTGTTTGGAAATCATTGGCCAAGTTTATTCTAGCAGGCCAGATCTGCTGGACCAACAGCTGGTAGCTGTACACAGATGGGAGCAGCTTCATGAACAATGGCCAGCAATGAGCTGGGTATACCATAGTCACCACAGACAAGGTAATTGAAGCCCAACCCTTTGCATAGAAAAGAACATGAGCACAAAAGGCTGAACTACTAGCCCTCACCAGAGCCTTAGTACTGTCTCAAGGAAAGAAGGTTAACATATGCTCGGACTCCAGATATGCCTTCTTGGTACTCCATGCCCATGAAACCATATGGAGACAGGACTCTTAACTTTGAGGAACAAGGATGTTAAACATGCAGAGGAGATTTTATAATTGCTAAAGGCACTGAATCTAATGCACTGCCCAGGATACCAGAGGAATGGTTCCCAAACAAGTCAGGGAAACCAAACTGCTGATAAAGCAGCAAGATAGGCAGCCAGAGAGCTGCCACACCCAAGAGTTTGGACCCCTGTTTGGACTTATCAGAGTTTAAATCTTATTGCACAGAATGAGATGAGGAACAGGCCCATGAAAGGGGATTCTCTAACACTGATACCAATTCCATATGGAAGATCAAAACCCACAGTATGATCTTAACCCCTGAGGCTCTAGTGCATCCCATCCTCAAACTCCTACATGAAGGGACACATTATGGAAGGGATACTTTGATAGACTTCATTAGAAAAAATCTAGAAGGCATTTATTTGTAAAGGACTGTTCAGAGGATCAGCCAAGCTGGTCAGATAAGTGCCAAGAAAACAGCGGGATACAAAGTCAATATCCAGTAATCAAAGGCATTTTCATATACCAACAATGAAACAGCAGAAGCAGAAATTAAGGAAAAAAATCCCATTTGATATAGCAAAAAGAAAAATAAACTACGTAGGAATAAACCTAACCAAAGAGGTAAAAGACCTGTATTCAGAAAACTACATAACACTGAAGAAAGAAATCAAGGAAGACTCAAACAAATGGAAACATATACCGTGTTCATGGATCAGAAGAATTAACATCATCAAAATGTCCATACTACTCAAGGCAATTTACAGATTCAATGCAATACCTACTAAAGCACCAATGGCATATTTCACAGACATAGAATAAATACCTCAAAAATTTATATGGAACCATAAACAACCCCAAATAGCTGCAGCAATTTTGAGAAAGAAGAGCTAAGTAGGAGGGATCACAATACCTGACACTAAATTGTATTACAAGGCCACTGCAATCAAAACAGCCTGATACTGCCATAAAAGCAGGCACATAGACCAATGGAACAGAACAGAGAACCCATAAATAAAACCCAAGTCTCTATGGTCAATTAATATTTGACATAGGGGGCAACAACATAAAATGGAGTAAAAATAGCCTCTTCAATATGTGGTGTTTGGAGAACTGGACAGCTACGTGCAAAAAAAAAAAAAAAAATGAAACTCAAGCACCAACTTACACCATACACAAAAATAAATTCAAGGTGGATAAAAGATTTAAATATAAGCCATGACACCATTAAAGTCCTAGAGGGGAATATAGGCAGGAAAATCTCAGATATTTCATGCAGCAACATTTTCACTGATACATCCCCTAGAGCAAGGGACATAAAGGAAAAAATAAACAAATGGATCTCATCAAAAATAAAAAGCTTCTGCATGGCTAAAGAAAACAGTATTAAAATAAAAAGAGAACCAACTGTATGGGACAACATATTTGCCAATGATACCTCAGACAAGGGTTTAATCTTCAAAATATATAAAGAACTCACATGACTCCACTCTAAGAAGACAAGTAACCCTATTAAAAAATGGTCGAAGGACTTAAACAGACACTTCTCCAAGGAGGACATACAGAGGATCTAGAGACAAATGAAAAGATGCTCAGTATCACTAGCTATCGGAGAGATGCAAATTAAAACCACAATGAGATACCACTTCACACCAGTCAAAATGGCCATCGTAAACAAAGCAACAAAGAACAAGTGTTGGACAGGTTGTGGAGAAAAGGGAACCCTACTGCACTGTTGGTCAGATTTCAGACTGGTACAACCACTATGGAAAACAGTATGGAATTTTCTAAGAAAACTATAAATGGATCTGCCTTTTGACCCAGCAATTCCACTGCTAGGATTATATCCTACGAACCCTGAAACACCAGTCCAAAAGAACCTATGCACCCCAATGTTCATAGCAGCACAATTTATAATAGCCAAGTGTTGGAAGCAACCCAGGTGCCTATCAGTAAATGAATGGATCAAGAAACTATGGTACATTTACACAATGGAATTCTATGCAGCAGAAAGAAAGAAGGAGTTCCTACCCTTTCCAACAGCATGTATGGAACTGGAAAGCATTATGCTAAGCGAAATAAGCCAGGCAGTGAAAGACAAATACTATATGATCTTACCTTTAACGGGAACCTAACCAACAAAACAAACAAACAAGCAAAATATAACCAAAGACACTGAAATATAGAACAGGCTGACAGTGACCAGAGGGGAGAGGGGAGGGAATTTCAGGGGGAAAGGGGAAGGGTTTGCAGGAACAAGTATAAAGGACACATGGACAAAAACTAGGGGGTTGTGGAAAACTAGAGGGACATGGGGAGGACGGGGGGTGGGCTAGGATGGGAATAAAAGGCAGCAAAAAAAAAAAAAAACTGTAGTTGAACAATTAAATTAAAAAATAAAAAATAAAAAAATAATATGTGCCAAGAACAATCGTAAGACAGAATGCACCTCAACAGAAAAGGGAGTACAATATAAAGGGTTGTGTCCAAAATGTAATGTTTCTTCTTGTATGATGTAATGAGTGTTCAAGTTCATAGAAAAGGAAGTAGAATGGTGGTAAACAGGATCTTTGGGAGGAGAGGGAATGGGGAGCTGTTGTTTAATGTGTACAGAGTTGGGGAAGATAAAAAAGTTCTGGAGATAGTGGTAATAGTCACTTAATAATATGAACGTGTTTAATGCCACAGAAGTGCACACTTGAAATGCTTAAAATGCTAAATTATGATATGGGTACTTTACCACAATAAAAAAAGAAACAAAATTGAAAAGGGCTGTGTCCATTTGGGGACTGGAAGGTGAATTTCACACAAATGCCTAAAATCAGGGTGAATTTCAAATTTTTGTTAGCCTTTATGTACACTTTTCTGGCAGGGTAGTGGTATACCCCACTAGAACTGAGAAGGAACTGAACTGGCAAAACTGTTGCTTAAGGAAATATTTCTTAAGTTTAGAGGTCCTCACAGCATGCAAATTCACAATGGACCATCATTCACTTCAGAGATCTCCTCTAAGTTTGGACAGGAACTGCAAATACAATGGAAATTACATGCATCTTGGAGACCTCAATCTATGGGAAATACTGAGAACATGAATTGTTCTCATGATGATGAAGACCCTGACAAAAATATACTAGGAAACAGATTTAAAATGGGACCAGGCACTTCCCATTGTTTTGCTCCAAATTAGTGTGGCACTCAGAAGTGGGTTTAAATTGAGCCCTTTCGAAATAGTTTATGGGAGATCCTTCTAAATATCTGGTTTAGAAATTCCCCCTCTAGATTTGGAGCACAAATCAAGAATTAACAATATGTACAACATTTAGGGCAAATACTAACCATTTTTGCACAAGTTTGCTCATTGCAGGTTTGCCTACTCATCTGACAAGCCCTTGCACCTGTTCCAACCAAGAGACTGGGCCTTACTAAAGACCTGGAAGACTCAAAGCCCAGAACAGCAGCTATCCAAACATTGGACTGGTCCCTATGATATCCTGTTGACAACATATTCTTCCCTAAAGCTGATGGGAATCAAGCCCTGGATCCACAACTCAGGGATAAAATGGGCACTGCCTGAGGAGGACACAAACCCTGCTGCTGTAGGTGATGCTGAAAGGGAAACCTAGATCTGCACTCTGGAAGGAAATTTGAAATTCCTCTTCCAGAAGAGGACAGTGAACCCCAACACAGGCTGACAATGTTTCTTTTGCTTTATTCATGTGCTTGTAAAGCTAGGGACTTTTAGTTGCCAGATACTGGGTTTGAGTATGGTCCTTCTCAGTGTGAAAAAGAAGAGGGATTGCAAGTGGATTGTGATTAAATCTGAATGAGTGAAGATATAAAGAATGGTTGTGAAAGTTTTACACATGGGGGAAAGGAAACCTCAGCTCTTGGGTATGGTTATTCTTTATTTGCTTATTTTCTGATCTTACGGTGACATGGTTTAAACTTTGCTGATTTGAGTAAATCAGGAATCCTCTGTCTATGCTTTATGATCAGTGAGACCTAGAAGAGGTCACCTGTGAAACTGTTTGGAGAGAATGCCTTCCATATGGGATCTAGGAAGAGTCATGTGGTGCCAGTGGAATCTGGTTTGGGGCAGAGAGTATGTCTCTGGCAAGAGACTGGGTGGTGAGAGGTCATGTCTCTGCCAGGAGACCAGTGGATGCAATGGTGGGTGAGAGAATGCCTCAACCAGCAAGGTGTTGGGCCATGTAGGATCTAGGAAAGCTTATCTGTGTGATTGGTTAGTGAGACTGGTGGGAAATGAGACAAGATTCTCAAGCTAGCTCTAGTCCCCTTTCTTCTTTTGGAATTCTGTATTTGCTTTGAATTTTGCTCTGTTTCCACTCTGAAAAGAAACTGAGGTTTCCCAGGCAGAGTTAAAACTTCACACCAAGTGGGAAAGTGATTGAGGGAAAGCATAAGACCTGGAAATACAATTTTAGTGAATATTAGATGGACAAGGATTTTCCTTCACACTTTGTATTTTTCTCCCCACCTGATCCTTCTAGAATGTGGCATTCTGAAGGCATGAGTGACAACATAAGGTTACTTTGCATAAAACCAATAAGACCAGTTGCCAATGGTGGTTTTATTAACCAAGACTTTGACTGGAATGCCATGTCTGAAAGAGGCATGCCTTGGCTCTGGTTGTTGCCAGAAAGCCTTGAGGAACTGGGATTGACTTTCAAAGCCATAGAAAGACCACTAGAAAAAGTCTGGAACCTTGGTTGTTTGTAGCAGTTTGTGGCAGTCTTTCCAGGGAAGAGACAAAGTTTGCTTTCCTGAAAGAGGGCTAGGAGGAACCTTAAGGCACAATGGAAATCTCAATGAGTTGAGAGAAGCTAGTGCTGCTACTGGCAAAGCCAGGTGGCAGGTATGTGGTTTAGCTTCTGTGCCCTGAAGGGTAAACTAAAAGGTCAATCTAAAGACTCCTTGTGTGAGTTCCAGCAAAGGAGACTTAAAAATCATATGTGATCAATTATTGCTCTTGTTGTGTTTATGCAAATGAATGGGAAAAATTAAAACTGGGCTTAATGCAGTCCTTTTAGTGACAGTGACAGTGATCTTAAGGAGAAAAATCATGGTTCAAGGAAAATCACAATGCTCAGGGATCGATATTAGATTAGTGCAGCTAATTATCTTCAAAGTTTATTTTCATTTGGAAGTTGAACTGAGTTTGTGACATCATCAAAAATTCACAATTTACAGGCAAGAAGAATCTGTCCAATTGTCACTGTTAAATGCCATTGTAGCAAAGGCCTTGCAACTGGATGTCTTCCCAAAAGACGGTCTTGCAGACTCAGAGACCGGTGTGTGGGTTGTTATGTGAATTTACATGTGTGTTCTTCCTTCTGTTTTCATAGGGCATAAGCCTATGATCTCAATACCTCAGTCATTGTTTACACAATATAGGCCTCCCTTAAGAAGCCCATCTGAATCGAAGCCTCCTGTGACTCAACAGCTAGGCTGAACTAAGTGGTTGGGTTGGTGAAGAATGGGGCAGTATATGGGCTTCACTTTAAAACTGGTTTCTTTTTCTGCCCTAAAGGCTTTAACAGACAGGGCCCAAAAGGAATAAAAAAGGGGTAGATCCTAGAATATTCCCCTCAGCCCAAGCAAAGTATAGTGGGCAAAAGGGCTTTGGACAAGTGCTACTTGCCTTGGACACCTTCCTCCCAAGAAGCCACTCTTTGTAAAAGTTAACTTTTGGTGTTTTGTACTATCTTGCTTGCACAAGCCAAATCCATAATAATTTTCAGTTTGGGCTCCTTTAAAGTAGAATGAAAACTAAAAAAGGTCTATGATATCTGATATTTGCTTCAAAATAATTGTGGCAGGGGAGTGGGTGGGGTATAGCTGGAACAAGATAGATCATATATGGGTGATGAGAATACCATGTTAATTATACTAGACTCTCTAATTTTGTGCCCTGAAGGGTGATGAGAATACCATGGGTGATGAGAATACCATGTTAATTATACTAGACTCTCTAATTTTGCACATATTTGAAATTTCCATACAATTAATTAAAAAACAAAACATGAAGCAATTAAATGAGGAATTTTCTTATTACAATTTTCCTCATCTGGAATTTTTTTTTTCTCACCCACATCTAATTTGACAGATTTTTAGCACCATGCCTTACACCATGCCTTAAAAAAGCATTCAGCCTAAATTTTGCTAAAGCAGCAACTGCATTTGCACTCATATTTCATCAGTTTACATAATATTTAATTAAATCACATAATTACATACAACTGGCATAAATTTGGAACAAACTCAACTAATTTTCAGCAAGCATGCAACTCAAATGGTTGAAGTAGAAGTATCTGGACAAAGTAGACACTTCTAACCACACTACTTCTAACCTGACTACCAACCACAAACACTTAGTATACCATGGAATTGGTCACTGGGTCTTACTGAGTGTCAGTTAATCTAGCAAGCTGATTAAGTGGAAGTTCCCTAAGAGAGAATCTGCTGTACTATTCCCTAAGAGAGAATCTGTTGTTACTATTATGTGTTCTCTTATATTTTTCAAACTTAAATTCTAACTTTGATGAATCTTTTTTCATGATCTCAAACTTGAGACAGTTGAAGACTTTATGCTTGCTTCAAATGATCTTCTGGAGTGTAATGGAGGCAATGGGATCAATTTTTTAAATTACATATACTTGGCAAGCAAAAAGAGTGGGGTGTTTCATTTCCATATTCTTATTATTGTGTTTCTCTGCCTTCCCACAACTCTCTGATTTAGCTTGCTCACAAAAGAAATAGAAGTTATGTTGCTTTACAGACATTGGCTTTGGCAAGAAGCCTGATTACACTTGCTATGCCTCCTAGTAGCAATATCGAGGAATTAATCAAAATGCTGAGACGGGAGTACCTTATCCAGAGAGACAAAGAATGAATGTGCTAGTAGTTACCAAATCTCAGTTTCTGCTATCATTCATTGAAATACCTTAAGGAAGTAAGTCAGTTTTTATTTCACTATGCAGGGTAACAAAAGTTGATATGACATACCAAATCTGTGTACTGATAAAACTGTGAGGACCAAAATTCCCTCTTTATTTTCCTCCCTCCAAGATACCTCATAAAGCTGCTTCTAGAATGAATTAGTCATACTGCACAATGATGGGGTTTTTTTAAATCAAACTCATAGCTGTGGATGTTGAAAGGTGCTGCTTTCTTTTTGCTTAATTCCTTTAGTATAACTAACTCATGAACACACAGAAGCAAAGCAATTTGCTTCTCCATTTTCCAACTCAAGTGTGTGGCAGCAGCATGTATTCTGAGCCATTCAGAGCCCACTCTTCAGAATGTGTGCTGTAAGCTCAGAGGATCTAATAATTAAATTAGGCTACTAAAAATTGGCAATTTATAATGCTGAATCTAATGAGAGGTCAAAGAACTAAACTCTGCAAGGAGTTTTAATTATCCTGTCCTTTGTGACTCCACAAGAACATTTTTAAAGGGGTACTGTCATCAGTATTCAACTGGTACTTTAAGTTTCATTAAGAAGATTTACATAACCTATTGCATAAATAGGAAATATGCATTTTCTTTCTATGTACAGCAGGGATCTAAAACTTTGTTTCAGAGCTGGGAAGCAAGCACTGTCTTGGTTTCATGTTCAATTAGAACACCATGCCTGGGTTCTTTTCCTTCACATAGCACTGATGGATGAAGAAATGCAGAGCCTCTGTTCAAGGGAATGTTAGATTGGATAGCATGTGGAAAGTACAAAACTACAATAGATTTTTCTGTCCTTGCTTTCTGTGCCATTTCACTTTCCTGGACAGTTTGTATGATGCTCAGGCTGTAACTGAAAACTTCTACATTAAATACAGGTGTTCCTTCTGCTGCTGCTTCCTTGTCTTCAGCTTCTTGTGTTTATTGAGCTGGCAGCACATAACACACATTCTCTTGGACCATGGATCCAGGAACTTGTATTTCTTGCCCTAGAATACTTTCCTGAGTCTCTCTTTCTGAGTCTGGTTAATAACAGCAAGAACATGAGCAATGAATTTGCAATCAACTCAGATCTCAGAGAATTTGGACACAATGTCACTTTAGTGACATACACCTGGGACAGTTCAACCTTCAGGTCACCCAGCTCTTTCAGCAGCTCTTCCTTCTTGCTATGACAGTCTCAAGCCTTAATCTTGGCCCTGGATGAACAAACTGCTGCCACCACCTGCTCCAGGGGAAAGAGTTCGTTTTACTTCTTATTGGTACTTCCTTTTGTCACATATATAGTCACATACCACCACCACAGCCACCACACACACAAGTCAAAATGCTCTTGATCTGTCATGTTCTAAACTTCTTTCTGAGCTGTGTCTGAGACAGGTTTGTTTGTTTGGAGGAAACTGGCAAAATTGATTAATTGAAAGAAGATACAATAGCAGCTAAATATGGGTCCTCTCTAGCAAAAATAAAAATAAAATCTGCTATCCTTAAAAGCTGGAGAAAAGGTCGATTCAGAGATATTTGAGATATTAGCATCAATAGACTATGAGCACTGCTGGTCTGGAAATGCTTTTCCTACCGAATGGGTTAATTGTCCAAAGGTAATGTCCATCCATCAAGCCAATATAAGGCCAAAGAATATATCTGAGCAAAAAGTTTGCTTGTTTGTTTTTAATCAATAACTTTGCAAATAAAGCAGCAAATGGAACACAAGAAAATTGAGCATGTCCATCATCGGGTGAACAAGTACAGAGCATGGAAGGAAGGGTCTGGGTGTTAAATTTGTTGCCCTTACTGTGGAAAGAAGTCATAGCACAAAAACAAATACAACAAGGAAATTGGAAACAATCCAAATAACATAGCTTTCTTCCTGTAAAAGAAGATACAATCTGGAAATTCTTCTGCAAAACTTGTGATCACTTGTTATGCTTTACTGTTCTTTCAAATTGTTAGCCAATTGTTTTTATGAGAGAGTGTATCTTAAGGGCTAAGAGCATGTGGGTCCTGAGTTCAAATTAAATTCCTGTTCTATCACTTACTAGACCTGTAGTCTTCGGCAGAATACTTTTTTTCTTTCTAAGCCTCTGTGTCCTCATTTGTAAAACAGAGATAATAGCAAAGCAGTAAGAGTCTAGGCTTTGGAGCCAAACCACTTGGGTTTAAACCCTCTGCTCCAGCACTAACTAGAACTATGACCTTGAGCAAATTGCCTAACTTCTCTGGGGCTCAGTTTCCTCCTCAATAAAATAGAGCCAACTGATTGCCAGTACTTCACAGGGTAATTGTGGAAATTATAGAATATGTGTAAAACACGTGGTAAGAGCTCAATAAATACAAGTCATTAGTACCTACCTCAGAAACTTATTGAGGATGTAATATGATAATGAATGAAAAGCTTTTAAGCTCAGTACAGAAAGTACTCAATAAATGCTAGCTTTTGTTATCTGCTTTTTTTTTACTATTTGACTAGCTTTTAAGTTCATAGAAGACAGGTCTTACATTTCTTTTCATGATACTATGATGGCAAACACTGTTATATGCAAATTGGAATAACTCAACTGTAGCCAATGGAAAGAATAAAATAACAAGTCTTCATATGTGCATAGAAACCCAAATATCAAAACTGTGGATTCATAAGCCCTGAAAAATTGGGTTTATTAAAAATTGATGGTATAGGTCATACAGCGTAACTGATTTTTGGCAAATTATAAATATCATCATGGACAATTTGGTGTTTGATTTCTTACTTGTGTAGGGGAGGAAAAATAATTTATCACTACCCTCCTGAGTCCTTGGCTGAGACTCCTCTTCCCCATTATAAAAGATAGATCAACAGGATGAAGAAAAAAAGAATTTAATTATGTGTGTGTACAATATATGTATGGGAGTCTCAAAAAGATATGACACTCAAAAAGATAGCCAGACAATTGAAGCTAAGAAAAAGGATAGGGATCTGGGTATACAAAGCATGAAAAGCAATTCACTGGAAGTTCAGAACAAATTTTTCATAAACAAAGGGTGCCCTGCCGTACAGACTAGTTTCTTATGTGAAAAAGTGATCACTGGAAATATGTCTCTGGTACAGCCCCCTTCCTAATGGAAATTTACTTTATAAGTGCAGGTTTCCTCTCCAAAAGGATAACTTCTATTTTGTTTTCAGAACTTCTCCTATGCCTGCAGTTTCCTATAAAAATCCTTATAATAGGCATATTTTGGGGTGGTATATTCTACTACCCTTCACTTGAAAATATTGATGAGTAAAATAGATGATTCAGCAAAAAAAAAAAAGGCGAACTAATGGTGTTACATAGACAGAGCTTGGGGGTAACTCCATACACTTGAGATTTCTATGAATCACATCCCAAATCCCATTATATTGGTAGGCTACTAAAAACTCCCTTCATAGTTTATGCTTTATACACATACAACTTTACTATTATTTACTTAATATATTTTTTCTTTAAATTAGCTTAAATTATCTTTATTTATTGATTTGAAGAGTTTTATATCATTACATTAAATGGGAACCAGTATCATTTGTCATAAATAGAAGGCAAGGTTAAAAAAAGGTATATAATAAAAACAAAACAATGTTCTTTTTAAATTTTATTTTAATTGTTGTTCAAGTACAGTTTTCTGTCTTTTACTCCCATCCCATCCCACCCACACATCCCTCCCCACATCCTTCCCATTTTCACCCCCCTAGTTTTTGTCCATGTGTCCTTTATGTTTGTTCCTGTAAACCCTTCCCCTTTCCCCTGAACTTCCCCAGAAATTCCCCTGAAATTCCCTCCACTCTCCCCTCTGGTCACTGTCAGCCTGTTCTCTATTTCAGCGTCTTTGGTTATATTTTGCTTGTTTGTTTGTTTTGTTGTTTAGGTTCCTGTTAAAGGTGAGGCCATATGGTATTTGTCTTTCACTGCCTCGCTTATTTTGCTTAGCATAATGCTTTCCAGTTCCACCCATGCTGTTGCAAATGGTATGTGCTCCTTCTTCCTTTCTGCTGCGTAGAATTCCATTGTGTAAATGTACCATAAAAACAATGTTCTTAAAATCTAGCTAAATAGTGTTGCCTGGCAGAGACTCCTGAGTCTGTTGCTTTGAAATCTGCTTTTTCTTGGTTAAAAAAGTTTGATTAGAAAGTGTCAGAGAAATGTTCAAGAGGAACTGGCACCAAAGTGAGAAGTGAAAATGAATTTAAAAGGGGAAACTTCCCTATTCTGTGATTCAGTATTGTTCAGTGTCTATAGATGCTGTTGATCACCTGAAATCATTTTGTGATTTCACAAAACATTGGCATAGATGGTCAATGGTGAATGGTTTGTGGCTCATCTAACACCTGGACAAGCAGTGTCTCTTGTGATGTAGCCCTTGAATCATATGCATCATAATCACCTGAATTAAAATCACCTGTAGAAGTTTGCGTTAAAAAGGGAGCGTTAACTAATGAATCACTACTTAATCTGGGGGCTGGCACCCAGAATATTACATTATTAAAGAACACCTTCACATGATTTTTGATGCACAATAAAATTTGGAAAACAGAATTATAGCAATTATTAAGGAAGGCAGAACCCACCCCTATGCCAGCTTTGTAGATACAAGCTGAAAAAAAATTAAAGGAGAATTTAGCTAAAGAAGGTAACCTACCCAAGGAAAAGTAAGGCCTGAGAGGTAAGCACTGTATTTAATTGGAATATTCTAATATCAGAATGAGTGGAGCAGGTAGGAAAAGAAAAGAAAAGCATCCTGCAATGAGAGAGCAAAAAAGATTCATGGAAGAAAGGGATTGATTTACATGAAAAGATGAATAAAATTTAAAATGTGGCTTTGCTATGTGATCATTAAGCAGGGCTGTGATAATGATGCAGGGTGCAGCCAGGAGGGGGGCCCCCAAAATAGGGATTTAGAATGGGGCCCAGAACTCAGGGTGTCCAGGGAATATTAGAGGGACATATAAGATGTCCTCACCCCTTCCCCCACAGGTATGAGTTGGGGGAAGGGACACATGGAGCAGGGACATGCAGAGCTGCTAATCCATGGCATGGTCATTTAACATATCTATAGCCTTTGGCTGGTAATTTAGATGTGTTAAATAGCTGTGGCCATGCTCTGAGGCAGGGGTATGGAAAGGACTCCCCCCAAGACGTGACTGGGGGAGGAACCTCAAGTCACAGCGCCTGCATGCGAGCTTGGAGAAAATTGGCTCCAGAAAATGGGGACACACCTGCCCAGACTCATGGTGGCATCCCCAAAAAAACTTGGAATATACGGGAATGCTGGCAGGTGTAACTGATTGTAGGAGGAGTTGGAAATGGGGGTACAGAAGAGATTTGGCGTGGGGATTTAAACAGAGACGTGGCAGCCATTGGGGAGAGAATCCACACGCTTTCATGAGAGTTAGGACCCTCACAGCCCTGTGAGGGGAAAATCACCATGTGGCTTTAGCGGAGAATTGCCACGTGGCTTTGCCAGAGTGGGGACCCCTTCCCCACAGCTTTGGTAGAGGAGGGACCACGCGGCTTTGGGGTGCTCCCTTTGGCTGCGTGGCCTGGGAGCAAGAGAGACTGCCTGGAAGAAGGGTGAAAGAACTCTTGCCAGTAGGCCATGAGAAGGGGCCACATGGCTTCAGATTAACCAGAGATCCTGCCTGGACGACGACACAGCTGACGGTGTCAAGAGCCTGGGTCCCGGACATGTGCTTCTCTTCCTTGCAATTATGGTACCCTGAATTAGGGCAGAGGGAGATAGGAAGCACTGTGGGCGTCTGTAGATATCCTAAAAGACTTTGATATTTTAATAAAGATGTTAAGTCACTACTTTAACTCTGTATAGCATTAACTAAACATTTCCTTTCCTTTTCACAAATCTCTGGCTTTGAGAGACATCTTTCCATAAGGCAGCAGACAATAACGGACCTTCTGCTGCTCTGTAACAATAACAGTTTACAAATGAATTGTGTACTAAAAAGAGGAGGAGGAATTTGTTAGGTAGGAACAAGGAGGGATAATTAGACATTAAGAAAATGTGATTGACCAAATTCTCATTCCATATCTTTCAAACTAAGCAATTCTGCTCTAAATATTGTGTCCAACTTCTGCCATAATGGACATGCTCTATTCCCCTTCCCCCCAAAAAAGCCCCAACATCACTCTAGTGTCTATGCCTTTGTTCGAGCTCACTTCTCTGAAGGGGAGCAAAATATGCCACCCCAAAATATGCCTCCTTAGCATAAGGATTATTTTCAGCTGAGTATTTTGCAAGGCAGCAGACACAGGGGAATCTCTGAAAACAAGGTAGAAATTGCTGTTTTCTGAGGGAAATTTACATTTTATATGTGAAAACTCCATTTGTAAGAGTGTGTCCTCTGTACCAGGAAGAGAAGGTTGACTGTAAATCACAAGAGAATTTTATCAATGGAGAAGGCACTGGCTTAAATCTGCATAACAACCTTACCCCTGGTTACCGTGCTTTTCCTGGTCATATCCCATAAATGACCTCCCACCAATATCATTATATTGTCTTTAGCTGAAGATGGTATTTTAAGGTGGTGGCTTGGGCCATTTGGGGGAGTTTATTCAGTTTTCCTGGGTATCTACCATGTATATGGGTAGTAGACATGTAATTAAACTTCTTGTTTTTCACCTTTTAATCTGTCTCTTATTAGGGGTATGAGCATCACCCCAAAACCTAGAAGGGTAGAGGGAAAATTATAATTTCTCCCCTCCACCTCTGAATTCCCAGGCCATTGTGGCTGTCATGACCTCCACACTCCTTCCAAAATTACAGCCTAAACTCCTGCTCCCCTGGGCAAAACCTACAGGTCTAGTTGCCCTCAAACCTTAAGAACAGTACAGAAGAGTCTGCACAGGAGTCTAGGAGACCTCTACTTTGAGAAGCTGAGAAATAGATTGGCAGCAGGGCCAGACTCTGGCAAAACTTACCAATTGTAAAATTTGCCTTTAGTACATTTTGGGGAGTGATGGGGGACTCACATTTTGGAAAATATTTAGTTTCAGGTAATAGCTAATAAGCTTAGTAATCAGTGCATATAAAAAGCTATTGTTTCAAGAACTTAAGGTCTGACCCACCTTGACTCCGGTAGACCATAAGCCACAGGTGGCAAATATAAGGCCCGTGGGCCATATCTGGCCCTCTGCCTTGTTTTATCTGGCCTGGTCCCTCGTTTCTACTCAACAGCAGCACTGAGCTCTCACTTAACACTTACAGAGTAGCTACATGTATACAGTCCTAAAATTACATTTGAAAAATAAAAATAAAATTACATTTATTTTTAGAGAGAGGGGAAGGGAGGAGGAGAGAGAAATATCAATGTGTGGTTGCCTCTGTTGTGCCCCCTACTGGGGACCTGGCCTGCAACCCAGGCATGTGCCCTGACTGGGAATTGAACCAGCGACCTTTTGGTTTATAGGCCCATGCTCAGTTCACTGAGCTACACCAGCCAGGGCACACTTGGCCCTTTGAAGGCAACCACAAAGCTGATGTGGCCCTTGGTGAAAATGAGGTTGATACCCCTCCCTTAAGCAGTTCCACCTTTGTGCCTCAGGAGGACTGCAAGCAATTCAAGATGCTATCAGCCATTGTACTCCAGGGTAAGACACCCACTACCCAGGACACAGGTAAAGACCACCTCTCAGGGCACAGATAATGACCACAACCCAGGACCCCGATGAAAGAATGCTGAAGCTTTTATCTGATTATTTTTTCTCCAAATCCCATACCTACACTTTTCTTCTCATTATAAAAAGGGTCAGTTTAAAATGGAATTTAAGACAGTCTGTTAGGGTACAAGCTCACAGTCTTCTCATATCACCGGCCATCTTAATAAAGAGCCTATAAGGATTCAACCCCTGTCTCTGCTTATTGGGTCTGGTAGTGATAGGCAGCATGAATGCTGATTTTTCTGGTTTCAGTAGCAGTTCCAGCTCAGCTCCCAGACATCTCAAAATATATGCGGTTCTCCTTGTAAGGGGAGAAAAGGATCAAATGGATACTATTCGTGTATGGAATATGTTACTTCTGGAAGCAGGGATGTTGATCACTTTAAAAGAGCCCTGTGGAGAAAGGAAGATGCTTAAATCAAATACAAGAATTCTAAAGTTAAAATTTTAGACACGGGGGCACCTGAGTGCTCAGCTAATGGGGATGTTACAGAGCAAACAGAAGGTCCATTATTGTCCGCCGCCTTATGGAAAGATGTCTCTCAAAGCCAGAGATTTGTGAAAAGGAAAGGAAGTGTTTATTTAATGCTATACAGAGTTAAAGTAGCAACTTAACTTTAATATTAAAATATTAAAGTCCTTCAGGATACCCACAGACGCCCACAGTGCTTCCTATCTCCCTCTGCCCTAAGTCAGGGTACCGTACTTGCAAGGAAGAGAAGCACACGTCCGGGATCCAGGCTCTTGACACCGTCAGCTGTGTCGTTGTCCAGG
>PVKU01009880.1:20778-57645 GCA_004027475.1 Anoura caudifer | reverse complement strand
AACCAGAGGGGAGGTGGGAGGGAATAATGTGGGGAAGGAAGGAAGTTTTTTCAGAAACAACTATAAAGGACACATGGACAAAACCAAGGTGGGGTGTAAGCAAGGGAGGGAGGGAGGGATAGCTGGGGTAGGTGGGGAATGTGGGGGATAAATGCAGACAACTGTGATTGAACAACAATAAAATAAATTTTAAAAGAAAAAAAAAAGAATGAAACTAGATTACAATTTGTCCCCATGTACAAAAATTAATTTAAAACAGACCAAATTGCTAAATAAAAGATCTAAAAACAATAAATTAGCTCTGGCTGGTGTGAAATTAAGCACTTTGAAATTACTACTTGAAAAGATCATTTACTCTCCAGCAAAAATAACATTTTATCCATGTCCTCTAATTTACAATGAGAGTGTAATTTAAAAATATATTTAAAAAAATTCAATTTAATTTGAAGATGTATTGTGTAAATATTTTGAATGCTCAATTTAAAGTTTATGGAGACAACTATACTTGAACAACAATAAAAAATAAATTAAAAAAGATGTTTAATGTAATCAACTAGCACTTATTTAACAACCTTGCTATTCCATAAGGAGACAAAGACAACTTTCACAAGTTTTAATTGGCAGGGACCTTTTTTCACAAAAAGGTCACCTTCATTTGAATACTCCCTGTATTTATTTGGTCCTAACTGTCTTAATAGCTCATGAATCAGCCGATGGATCATCTGTGCCCATTTGATAAATACATCTCTCAGATGTAGATTAATCTATTTTGAAATGAACAAAGGGACAAATGTCCTTTTCGAGCTGTTCCATAGAAGAGCAAGGCAATGAATGCTTAGAGGACCCTGATTCATAGGCAGTAGGTGATATTTGTCCAGCTGTGTAGATGAAACTGAGGGTCCTTATAACATTGATTAAATTTAGCTTTAAATCCTAGCTCTAGAAATCCTATCTCTCTCTCACTTCAGAGACCTAACCTTACCCCACCCCTTAATCAACAACCCCTGAGGCAGCAGAAGGTAATAGCCTGGACTTGACTAAAGGACCTGATTAAAGGTCATATAGTCTACACCTCTGGCAGGCCAGAGATAACATGTTGACTAGAATTATGTTTCAGTTCCTGAGCCCTAAGGTGGAACAATTCCCTGGTTTTTTTGCCATGAGACTAGACAGAGGGACTATGAAAAAGACCTCAGAGCTGTCTTTAATACATGAAGAAGTGATTTATTACCCTTTCCTCACCTTGATCTGTCAGCTCCCAGCATGACCCCAATCCCTTAACCCATGGTGTCTTGTGGTAACCTACATGTCATCAGGGAGTTTAGGCTTTTGTTTCCTCTTCTCCTGGGTGGCACCATTCATAATAAAATAGCCAATATTTCTCCACTGCAATACTTGGTGTTTAGTGTTTGGGCTCTACTAGAGCCTGGTGGACTCTTTCTGTTCTGTAACACAGGAAGATGGAAGTACATTCAACCTTGCCCATTCTCTTCTCAAATTGTTTTTGTGATCAAGGAGATACATTTCCAAAATATAGATTGATAGTGTTTGGATGGCAATAATTAGCAGGAAAATAGTACACACATCCTACTTCCTGTACCTTATTTTCATGAAAGTTATCGATTAACCATCAAGCTTGGTCTGACCCTATTCACAGACCATCTTAGTCATTGTTTTAGTGTCTCCTTGCTCCTTGGCCTCAGCTACTCAGTTCTTAGCTCCCTGAATCATCATCTTCTCCATCTGTGTTTTAACCCGCTGTGTAACATCTTTCTTTCTTGGTTCCCAGGGCCAGATCCTGGCCTGTGTCTGGTTTAATTCTGCTTTCACTCCTTGGAAGCTGATGCCAATTTATCTATGATCATTTTCTCATCATCCTACACAGGGTTTCCTGCCCGGCTCTCAGCTGAACATCTGCTGCAATTAGCTCTTCACATTTTACCACTAACCATAGCTAAGATTAGTTCAAATAAACAAGTAATTAGAGTCGAAAAGAGATAGGTGGGTATTCAACAACTAACCAGTGTATAACATTATCCAGGAAGGTCATCTAAATGAGAGCTTATTTTACCACATTGGTAAGGAAATATATGATTTTAAATCATTCAAAGGGAGTCATTTCCCGCTCTTTTTCCTGACACTGAACATTACACAGTCCTCCAGTCCAATGTTGCAGATTAACTCATTTTTAAGTATCAGGTGTGAATAAATAGTGAATTCATATAAGCAAAGGAAAAAACCAAGCATCCTACAAGGTGAAGCTTATTGAATCCCATGAAATATACAGCCGTGAGACTTTAAGAAATCAGCCCCCAAAGACTTGAACATTTTTGTTAAGACACTCTTTTGAAGGGCCCTATTGGTTATTTGCACTGGGCAGCTTGTGGCATTTGAGGTGCTGGTTAACATTGAGTGTTCTCTGTGTATGTCTTGTAGAGACATTATTATTTTTTTACTTGTGGGATCCAGACATGTAGAAACAACCTCAGTGAGAGTTTCTACATCTCATAATGTATCTGTGGAGCTTGGAAGTCAGCTAATTCCTTAACAGGGAGTGAATATTAGCAAGTTCATTAACTATTTTCAACTTAGTGTACAAATCCTAGAAACTAATTGCTTGTTTGCCAGGCAGGGCAGGCTTTATTCTCTGGTTCTTAGTGACTGAGATAACTGAAACTTGTTTGCACTTTCCAACCAGAAGCTATTCCACTTAATGCTTTCAATATGGAACCACTGTGGTTAAGACATTAAGCAGAATTTAAAGGAATTGTTGAATCTTCAAAATTAAAGTGTAAACAGAGGGCAATTTTAAGAATTTGTAAATCTTTCTTCCTCGTTCTGAAGCTTTTCTCTGTGTCTGACATTAGATACAGGGCTTGGTCATTTTCTTTCATGGGAGAAAATCTGAGTTAAGTTTTCCAGGAGATTATTTTTTCTTGACTGGTCATGAGTTTCCCCCACAGTCAAACATTACAAATTCTTAATTTAGACATTCTGAATTTATGATAACTTCTGCCATGAAAGACTGAAGTTTAATGTTTGGTAGCTCTCAGGATGATCTTTTCTAAGTAATATGCATGCATGAATTTGAGGTAGTGGGTAGGGTGGAGACATAGGTGAATACAACATAAGAGTACCAGTTCTAAAGCAAATTAAAAATGATCCATTTCCAAGTAAGTAGCATCCTGTTTGCATTTCATTTCTATCTCTTTGTTGGTGCAGTCTCCTGGTAATAATTTTGCCACATTTATGTGTGTTACTGATAAACATAGAAATAAGGGAAGTGCCTGTCCTCTAAGACATTCTTTAAATTCAATTTTTAAATATTTTAGGATAATTCCTGGACCCTGCTAGGATTTCTGAGACTTGACTTCATTTTTTTAGGATTGTATTTATTTATTTTTAGAGAGAGGGGAAAGAGGGAGAAAGACAGGGAGAGAAATATCAATGTGTGGTTGCCTCTCACATGGCCCACACTGGGGACCTGTCCCACAACTCAGGCATATGCTCTGATGGGAATCTAACCGGTGACCATTTGGTTTGCAGCCCATGCTCAATCCACTGAGCTACACCAGCCAGGGCAGACTTGACTTCATTTTTGAATGACTGATTATAGCTATTCCCAAATTTTGAGGAGTTAATATGTGTATCAGTTTCTTATAATTTTTTTGGAGATGGTACTGCAGGGTTATCAAGCAATCAATCCATGTTTACTTTTTATGTTCTCATGGCATGCCCAAAAGTAAAATAAAAAATAATTGAAAGAGCAGGCTTGGTCTCCATTTCTTGCAAAATTACCATCAGGTTGGAGAAGTAAGTCTTAGAGAAAATTTATAATCTTAAATAGATAATGAAATGTAAACATACATGTGACTAATGGTCAATATTAAAAGTAGTTACAGATAAGCAAAAATCAGCGCTGGATAAAATGGATGGGGGTGTCAATTAAGGAGGTAAAATGAGTGAATTTAAAGGAAGCGGAGAATGTGGACAGAAAAGCAACACAACATCTGGAAAAATGATGCACCCTCCAATTTAAAACTAGAAAATGTTTTTTTAAATTACAAACCAGATGTGGGGGGAATTGTTGAAGAATGGTGTATTTCATGTGATTACTATGCAAATATCAACTCACTCAACCTAAATACCATTATATGTAAAATAGCAATTTAATGTTAACAAGCCATGTATTTCTCTGAGGAAATAGCTTTGAAGAATTGCTGCTGAAATATTTCTGATGATTTTGTTCATTAGTTTATTTTGTTCATTAGATTGCACTTATAAGTGAGATCATACGCTATTTGTCTTTCACCAACTGGCTTATTGCTCTCCAGTTCCATCCATGCTGTTGCGAAGGGTAGGAGCTCTTTCTTTGTTTCTGCTGCATAGTATTCCATTGTGTGAATGAACTACAGTTTCTTGACCCACTCATTTACTAATGGGCTGGGCAGAGGAGGGCAAAGAGGGAAAAATTGAGACAACTGTAAAAATATAACAATTAAAAAGATTTTTAAAAATCTTACCAAAAAGAAATAATTCTAATGAAATATTCCTGATAAATATGTCACTTTGTGTATAGTAGATAGTCAATATATACTTATAGAATCAAACTGAATTGAGAATTTAAGTGACCAGATTAATTTGTATGATTATGAATGAATTAATGGAGAACAAAGGGTCTCAGCTTCTTAAATATTCAGTAAATGATATGAGACCAAAAATTTATGGATAGAGGTAAAACTTTTGCTTTTCAGTTGCTAATAGACATAGATATAAGTAATGTACATTTAGATTTGTTAAAAAAATTTGGACTGATTTGGCAGGCAAGCAGTGCCCAAAGATATGATTTGTTTAAACATAATAGGATTGAAAAGAATTATCTGCATACTAATCAAGCATTTACAAATATTTTGGTTAAAATTCATTCAAAATATTGGAAACTACCTCATTGAGTTAATGCTGATTAGGACATTTATTGATCATAAGCAATAATGTTAGATAATAAAAAGAAATTGCTAAACATATGTCTTATCTCTAACCAAAATGTCCATTAAATCTTGTTTCCCTTATGTCAAAGTGGAAGATTCAGTATAAGAAATGACATAAACTTTTAAATTAGTTTTGACTGCTTTCTGAAAATTCCCTGAATACAATATTAAATGAAGCAAACATTTTATTTCCCTTATTTATTAAAATCTTTATAATTTCATCTATTTATTTTACATATTCATTTTACTATATTTTATTAATTCCTGGAATCATTCATGTAGTGTATAAAACTATAATAAGTAACTTTATGCCTAGTTTTTTCCTCCCTTTGGAGATTATGATCAGGAATGAGATGACTATGTTAGAGTTTAGTCACTCTGAAGCTTAATGGATAGAAGCCTCATTAAATTGAAGTTTGGAGAGTCTGTAGGAGTATTTTTACACTCTATGTTGATGGAGAAGCACAACAGGAAGAACTGTTTATTATAGCTCTCCCAACTTCCTCTTCTCTACAACAGAGTTTTCTCTCTTTTGTTTCTCAGGACTTTAGCATGGTTCACCATTACACTGCATGTCCTGAATTGCTATTCTTTGTTATTTCCAAACAAACCCAATTTTGCTGGAGAAGTATCTAGCTATTTGTTTAAAGGTCAACAACACATATGCCACACAACCATATTGTTTTCCAAGGCTTGCCTGACTTGCTATCAGAATGAATCATCCACATGGCAATAAAGAACAAATTGACAGTGACCAGAGGGGAGCGAGGAAGAGGAGAAAGAAGGAGAAGGGTCAAGTCAAAGACTCATGGACAAAGACAATGGATGGGGGGAAATGAACATGTGAGTTGGGGGTGGGTAAGGTGGAGAGAGTAATGGGGGGAAATGGGGACAACTGTAATTGAATAATAACAACAAATCTCAAAATGAAAAATAAAAATAATGAGTCATCCAATGGTTAGCTATAAAACAGAAAAGCAAGATGTATTTTCTTCAACATTGCATACCTGGGACTCCCAAATCCTTACTCTACTTACAGAGTTTTCTTTAGCTCCTTTTCCTAACCTCTTTTACACACACACACACACACACACACACACACACACACACAAGCAAATTTGCTGGGCCATTGTGTACACTTAATTTAACTGTATGTTGCTTGACTGTTCTCCAAATGGCTGGCCCTGTCTATGCTCCCAAAGCAAAGAATGAGGATTCTTATAATATTTCAGCTCTGTCAACACTTGGTGATCTTTAGCTTTCTAATTTTTCATGCCAACAGATGTAAGGTGATATCACATAGATATTTTAATTTTCATCAATTAATGAGTTGGGCATCTTCTTATATGTTTACTCTTTAGGTTTCTTCTTTTATAAATGTCCCATTTCTTTATCCTTTGCATATTTTTCTATTAGGCTTCCTATCTTTTTTGTGATGCCTTTAAAATATTAGTCTTTTTTGGTTTTAGGTATCACAAGTATTTTTTTCCCATTCTATCATCTGTCTTTAATTTTGTCCATGGTGTCTTTAATTAAACAGAAATCCTTAATTTTAATATAATCAAACTAATTAAATTTCACCTTATATATTTGATTTTAGAGTTTTATTTAAGAAGTTCTCCCCTACTACTCCAAGACAAAAAATATTTTTACAATTTGTTTTTGATGTTATATTTTCCTTCCATAACTGCTTTTGAAACCATCTGGAAACCACCTTCATACAAGTTGTTAAATGAGAACCTAATTTGATTTTTCTGCCCAGAATGAGATAATTTTTCCAAGACCATCTACTAAATCATCTATCCTTTTACCATACTTTGTGTTATCACTTTTATTGTATCCTATGATCCCAAATAAGCCTGAGTCTCCCTCTTACTGTCTATTCTGTTCCATGGTCTGCTTAAATTTGATAGTACCTCTAGCATGACTTTAGCTTAGCTCTGTATGCATTCACTTGGTCATTTTCTTCAGTGCTAAGAAAATAATAACTTTCCTCAAAAAAGAAAAGAAGAAAATTCAACCTTGCAAGATGAATCTGAGAAGAGGCTCACCTTCTGGATTCAGCATGGGCAGTACCTTTTGGTGATAAGTAGCTACACCTTGATGATCATTAACTTTAATACACCATGAGTACCAAGGATTCCTTGCAGAGTTGAAGGTTGAGTATAGTTTCCAAGAATTGCCTCACCTTTCTTCATTTTAAAAGATTTGTGGCAATTCCTTGCCCAGTGGAGAAGCCAGGAAATTGTGTCATAAACTGCTAAATTGAGAGTTTTGATACACTTCTAACAAATCTGGTAAGAACCAGACTATTTAAAATATCTTAACTAAATGATACTTATTGTTATTTTACCTTAGCATTCCATTAATTGTCCACAGAGATTTCTATTATCCAACATCAATAGTGAAAATGAGGTGGGTCTTATTCAAAAGGGGTGGGGTTAGGATATATAATTACCTTCAGGTTGTATTGAAATAGAGTATTAGCATATATTCATGTTATAATTATTACTTTGTATCCTCTAGATAGCCATTATGACTTGTTACTGTTGCAAGCTTATGTTCCTGATATAGCCTTTCCTGTAAGTCATCCTGGCAACTGCTCCACTAGCTTCTTGCTGAGCAGCCTAGTACCAAGGAATAGACAAGAGTCTCACACAGTAACTATTTTACTCACTCAGCTTTTATTGAATGCAGGTTCGCTCAAAGTAGAACATCAATAAACCTTAATATCCTACTCACACTCTAAGAGAAATACAAGTACACATACACAGCAATCAATGGGGAATAACGGACTCGAGTCCCAGAGTCTCAGTCTGCAAGTCCAGGAGACAGCACAGTGGGCAAGAGAGTCTTCAGTATCTTGTAAGGAAGGATCTCTGGATACAGGTGGGCAGCAGGGCAGACAAAGTTCCCAGTCCAGCAAGGTGGAGCTACTGGCAGCCAATGACAAAGGAGATCTGTGTGGTATGGAGCAGCACTCTGGTGTGCGGAGCTCAGTAGTGTCAGCAGTGGTGTGGAGCCCGCCTCAGTTATACATTGAAAGTGGTGCATTCCACCTTTCTGGGTCTCTTGATAAGTCTTGGCACCACTGATGGCAAGTGGGGAATTTGCTCAGGAGCCTATGGTTGGTACATGGCTGTTCTGTTCGCCAGATGTGACTGCTCTGACCATGTGTACAGATATTTTAGGTGTACCTCCTTACCAGTTGTATCTGCCCTGACTTAGGTAGTTTTCCTCTTGAACCAAAGTGTCATGGCTGATTGACAGCCATTTTGATTGACAAGAGTGACTCCATTTTGTTTAACATATTTTATGCTGTCTTGATTGGACCAATGCCATTTTATTGGTCCTGCTCTCCACAATTATAAATTGTGTTTCAGGGTGATTTCGTGTCACATTAAAAATAATCATAAGGGCATGTATGTGTTTTTTAAAGATTTATTTATTTTTAGAGAGTGGGGAAGGGAAGGAGAAAGAGAGGGAGAGGAACATCAATGTGTGTTTGCCTTTCATGTGCCCCCAACTGAGGACCTGGTCTGCAACCTAGGCCTGAGACCTGACTGGGAATCTAACAAGCAATGCTTTGGTTCACATGCCGGCACTCAATCCCTTGAGCCACACCAGTCAGGGCTTTACATGTATGTATTTTTATTCAAATATTTGGTCTGTAGCTATGAAACTGACCCTTAGTTTGAACCAACTATCGCATGTGATTGTCTGCATCTACAATACAATGATATGTTGTGTCTGGGCAGATCAGTGTATTGCCTTTGCATGGCTTCTCATAATTATAATTTTTCCTATCTTTTCTATCATTTTCATGTCTGCCATACACACCAGCTCCCACTCATAGACTCTTATTTTGTCATATCAAAATTTTAATTGATATATAATTTACATATCATAACATTTATCCCTCAGAAGAGTATAATTCAGAAACTTTTTCACTGTAGTCACAAACTTGTGCAAACATCACCGTTATGTAATTCTAGAATTAGCCATCTTTACCATTAGCAAGCATTATATATTATCCCTTTCCCTAGCTCCTGGTAATCATTAATCTACTTTCTGTCTCCATGCATTGACCTATTTTGGACATTTCATTATAAACAAAATCATATTTTCTTGTGGTTGAATACACATAACATAAAATTTAGTGTCTTAACTATTTTTAAGTGTACAGTTCAGTCATGTTTAGTACATTCATATTGCTGTGCAACTGACCTCCAGAACTCTTTTTTTGTTTAGTTTTTATTCCATAATCATAAACTTAACTCTGCAATCCAGCTAGCCTTAGAAGGGGTAAGGAAAATATGGAACCCAATGAACTGCGGCAAGATCACTAAGATTATAGAACATTCCAAGCAGATGGGGTTGAAGAGGTGTTCTCCTGAGCTACATAAGGAATGGTCTGGTAGTTAACATAAAACACAAGTCAAATTTATTAGACTTGTCCATAGTCAATAATGGTGACTGAACTGTTTGTGTTGGGTCCAGCACTTGCCATGGACAAGATGCCAAGACCTGTGTGCTTCAGGATGAAATTCTCAAATTTGAAAATCATCAAATTTCTTCCTGTAGATGGACTTGCTGCTTGTGCCATTGTGGCAGTGCGAAGTCACTGCTCTGGCACATAAGTCCTGGAATAATTCTGTGAAAGCAAGAACCTTTATAACCAAATTCTTTCTCCCTGGTCCTCAGAGCAGGAAAGGTTTCTGCTGTCTTTGGAACTTTGTCTGCAAACAGCTTGAAGGAGACACAGCCCAAGCGCTCAATGTGGACAGTGATGTCGAAGAACACCATGGGGGAACACAGTGGGGTTGACCATAACTAGGTGACGGAAGCTCTGGGGTGGTGGCAGAGTCTTCAGGGGGCTCCAGAAACTCTTTGCATCTTGCAAAACTGAAACTCTATACTATATTCATAAATGACAATTTTCCATTTCTCCCTTCCTCTAGCCCAGGGGTGTCTAACTCATTTTCACCAGGGGCCACATTAGCCTTGTGGCTGCCTTCAAAGGGCCAAATGTAATTTTAGGACTGTATAAATGTAACTATTCCTTAACTAGAGGCAAGAAGCTTGGTGCTGACACTGAGTAGAAACAAGGTTCCAGGCCAGATAAAACAAGATGGAGGGCCAGATTTGGCCTGTGGGCCTTGTGTTTGCCACCTGTGCTCTAGCCCCTGGCAACTAGCTCACTAGTTTACTTTCTTTGTATGAATTTGATCCATCTAGGTACTTTATATAAGTGGAATCATATAGTATGCACCTTTTTGTAACCAGTTTATTTCACTTAGCATGTTTTCAAGCTTCATCCATACTGTAGCATCAATTAGTACTTTGTTCATTTCTATGGTTGAATAATATTCCATTGTATGTATATACCTTATTTCATTTATATATTCATCAGTTGATTGACATTTGTGTTGTTTCCAATTTTTGGCTTTTATGAACAATGTTATACGACATTACTGTACCAGTATGGACATATATTTTAAATTCTCACGGGCATACATCTAGGGGTGAAGTTTCTGGGTCATTTTGATGGTAATCTTAGTGGGTTGAAGCAGGGATTCCCTACCATTTCCCAGCCGCATAATTTCTGATCTGACCCAGGACAGATTGAGAGATATCAGAGGTAACTATAGCTATTCGCAAGATATATCGACATTGAGGCCAGTAACTGAATCAAAACATTAAAAAAAAAGCAAGAACTGTTTGTTTTCTATTTTTTAAGAAAAGGTAATTCTGAAACCTCAGTTTTCAACTAACTACAATAATTAGGTGACTGAACTGCTTGAATAAACAATATTGTGGTAGGCTGTGTGGATCCAATCCACCCTGGGTTTGAAGCCCAGTTTAACTAGTTATTTACCTTTCCTGGGTCTCTTTCTCTTTTCTGTAAAAAGAGATAAAAATCACAATCAGATGAAATGTATGAAAAAAAGAATATATACACATTAGGTTTAGAATAGGTAGAAAGTACATCCCCATTTATTTGTTTTTTGATTCTATGAACCTTTTTGAAATCAATTTTTTCTACAATTTTCTTTCATTTTAGTCCTTGGGCATTCCTTATTGAGGCCTGTTGGCTTTTCATGACAAATAGCACAGAAAATGTGGAGAATATTCAGGTGGCTTTTCTGGGGAGAAGAACATTTGATTGATTTTTTTTAAAGGAGGGACATTAAAGACCTACACATTTCATGTTTTTGAAACTTCACAGCCTGAGCCAAGCTGTGCACCTTAAACTGTCAGAGTTGTCATGGTAAAGTGGCATGTTCTTTCCAAGATGAGTAAAGCCACAAATTACACAAATGCTGAAAAAAAATGACCAGAGGGCAAAAAAAAAAAAAAAAAAAAAAAAAAAAGCCTTGCTCACAGTCTTTAAAAGGTGAAGATATTTTCTCCTATAAAAACATCTTAAGATTCTCAGTGGTTTTGGTTTCAGACACCCCAGGTCAGCTTGGGTAGTAGTAACTGTTTCATAATAGAAAGGAGTGGGGTCCCAGAGCTCTACCTTTGGTATGGTGAAGTCAGTCTAGGGCTTGTAACAACCTGCTTAAAATGATGAAAAAGTTCTGGGATGACCCAACTTACCTGAGCTCTCACATAGAGAGAAAATTGACTCACATGCCTAGGGCACAAAATTTAAGGAGATATTCACTCTTAGGGCCACACAAAACTATATGAGCTATTTGAAAATATAAAAAGTGGGATGTTGAGGCAGCTCAGAGAAATTTATCTGGCCTATGATAGTATCAAGTCACAAAATTAAATTCTATCCCCATACCCTGCCCTATCCTGATTCCCCATCACACTTGGGCTTGATGCTGAAAAACCCTGATGGCCCTGCCCTCTACCAGACAGTTGTGAACATAACTTTGCACCCAGCCAAGAGAGGCATGGAAGAGGATCTGAGTTGAGAAACCTTGGGCAAGTGAGAAAGTGGCATGGCTAACATGGAGGCGATACAATTACAGGACGCAGGAGAAATAAAGCTGGAAAGGAGGACCTGGGATAGATTAGGGAGGCAAAGAGGAACTAACATCTGATATCAAGTCCATTAGTTGTCTGACAAAGTGAAACACCCCATCCTTTGTTTTGATGGCTGAAGAGGCCAGAGGAAGCCAGGAAAGTTAAAAACCATTGCCACAGTCTAGCCTAGAGGTACAAGCTGGGGGTCCAGGCTAAGGATTAGGGACCTCCAACTGAAACTGACTGGAATACCCTGTTCATATAGGAGGATTCTTGTACATAGTATATTTATTTCCTTACCAAGAACTTATTGGAGACCTGCTTATAGTTTGGGAAGTAGGAACCCTAACCACCTGGCTATTCATGGGCACAAACATACCATGTACTTATAGGAAAGACTGTTTAGATTCTAATAAGAGGAAAAGATGGTTTTAATAGCACAGAGCCAGGGAACTCTGTGGTCAACTTGAACCTGAGTGCTCCTGCTGCAGTTGCCCCAGGAGCATGCACTTCTGTTCTTTCTTTTTTAAAAAAACTATATTAATAGTTTATTATGAAAGGATATAACTCAGGATCAGACAGATGGAAGGAATGTCTAAGGTAAGGTATGGGGGAAAGGAGACCTCCTTGGTTATGTTTATTTTTAATTATTTTATCTGTTTTAATGCGGTTATAAATGAAATTGTTCTTTGTAATGTCTTCTTGAATTGATTATTTTTATTATGAAATGTTACTCTTTATCACTAGTAGTATTATTGTTCTGCACTCTACTTTTTCTGATATTAATATTACTGCTTCTTATTCTTATGATTAGGATCTGCATGATATCTATTTTTTCACCCTTTTACTTTTAATCTCTTTTGTTTTTATATTTAAATGCATTTCCTGTAAACATGAGTAGAGTTCAGCCTTGTTTTATTTCTCCAGTCTGACAATACTTATCTTTTAATTAAGGTTTTTATACTATTTTTATTTAATGTAACGATTAATGTGCCTTAAAGCCTATTTTTTCTATTTGTTGAAGATTTAGGTAGAGCTTTATGAATCTGTTCATGCTCTGTTTAAAAGCAGTATTTTTTGTGGAGACAAAATACATGTGGGTAGGATAAAGTGGGAGTAGCCAGGGCTTTTCATACGAGCACAACTTCACTCTAGCCTTCAGATCCTGGACAATCATTCCCACAAAATTCAATGAGCTTCAGTGTCCTCAACTAGGAAGTAGCAGTTACATTAACCTGGTTAACATTGCTTTCTTCCCACTCTGGTGATTCTTGAGACCCTGCTCCACACAATTCATGTGCCTGTCCAAATCCCTTTCGGAAGCTGATCCACATAAGTGGCCAGCCTCTACTCTCATGCTGTGAACTTTCCTAAAATCTCTGACAGATCCACAAACTCCAAACAAGAAGTGTCTGGCCTGGGTGTGCCCTGTACCTAATGCTAAGTGGCCCCAAGACTGGCACTAGTGGCAGTCAGCCTCAGTTCACAGCATAGCTTCTCCCTGTTGCCTCTGAGCACAGCACAGGCAGCTACCAAATGCAGATCACTTTGTAGCTCTTAACAGGTGGCCCTGAGGCCAGACACAGGAAGTGGCTGACATTGACCTGCATAGTAGACCCTCCCCAAAAGCACCAGAATCAACACACCTGGTGGGCAGCCTGAGATCACACCAGAGCACCACCCAATTAACACTAGAAATGATACACCCAAAGGGTAGGCTGTGCAGGTACCAAACGCCACTAAAGTGAATCCAACTCTAAGGGATCAGCCACTGCACAACAGCTTGTTCACTGTAGTCATGGCCAATCCTCACAGCCAGTCAGCCTGATGGACAATCCCACCAACTAACTGCCAACAGCAATCATGGCTCAACTATAACAGGAGAGCACACTCAACCCATTCAAAGGTCACCCATGGAGCAACTGGCTCAGATGAACAGCAAGATGGTGCCACTGGGCCTCAGAGGACATCTGTTACATGAAGTCACTCTGCCAAGACTGGAAGATGTAGCAGACTTACCGAATATATGGAAACATGCACAGGGAGGCTGCCAAAATAAGAAGATTAAAAAAAAAAAAAAAACAAACAAACATGTCCCAAATGAAAGAACAGGAAAAAATTACAGAAAAAGACCCTGCAGGGGCTCACTAATACTCTGAAGTTTAGAGAACATAAGTAATTTCAATGTTCTAAACTTATTCTTTTTTAGTTGAGAATAGAGAAAGAAGAAAGCATAGGTGTTTAGGTTCTCTGGGAGTATATTTTAAGATCATTCTTTTCTTTTTAGTTAATGACCACATAAAGGATCAGTTCAATATTTTTTTCTGGATTCCAATGCCCAAACAAATCTTCTGTTGTGGGGAGAAGAAAGAAGTCATTACAATTGGGAGGGGAGAATGGGATTGGGCCTTCCTCAATGGCCAGAAATAGTACAAGGGAGCTGACAGTATTCCCACCATGGCAATGATGTGACAATGAATGTAGTTTTAGAGGTCACTGTGGCTGCTGGGTGGAGAACTATTTATGGGGGACAAGAGTTGGTAGCAATTACTCCAGTCAGGAGTGCAGGCTAGTGCTGAGGGTGAAATGGACTAAAATGGCACTATGATGGGGGTGAAGACAGTTTATGCACTTTAGTTTTTTTCTTAAAGGGCATTGTGAACACCAGAAAACCAGACTCTGTTTCTGATATTTTGGCCAGGGAGCAGTGATAGGAGAGGCTTGGCATCTAGAAATACATCTTTCTTTTCAGGCATGAAATCTTGGGTTAATAGAGACTGTAGCAGGTAACAAAATAGAGGCTATCAACTTCCTACTTGATGGATAGAGCTGAAAAGTGTGTAGTCATAAAAGGAGGATCCTTCTAGATTCATTGGTTGATTTTTTTAAAAAATTCAAAATGAATTAAAATAACACTATAATTCCTTTCACATAATTATCACTGAATTTTCCCACAAGTAAAATAGACTATACTACATTAAGGTAGACCACTATACACTAAATATCATACCAAGAAAAATCAGGGACTTTTAATGAAAACAAAAATTACATGTTGATCAGTGTGTTTCAGATGTAGTAGAAATATTACCACAGCTCCACAGAATGGCATCCAAATGAACTGAGAATGGATGAGGGTGTGGGTGTCTTTACAAGCCAGTAGTGACTTGATGTTGATTTTGTGCAAGTGTGTTCTCTTTTCCTTCAAGAAATGTGAAAAGGAAATATTTATTTTCTTTGGGGAGTAACCAAACAACTGGCAGTTTGATAACCACACAGAGGTGTAAAACCTTACATCACTTGGGTTTTTGTCTTCCAGGGAATTACTTTGGAGATTTCCATGGAATTTTGGGAATTCCTGTAGAGGCTACTCATGACTGTCTTTCTTTTGCTAGGAGTGCCTTTCCCCTGTGAGAAAGACCAGGAAAGTCTCAGGTGGAAGTCCTATACTCCTGCCTGCTGTGTTCAGGGAGTATGGACATCTGGAAGACATCCCTGCCTTTTGTTGAGTATTCCATTGTGGTTCCTATTGGTAATTACAGCCTCAGTGACCAGGGTATCCTTCCTGCCAGGTCCTGTGCCACACCCTCTGCAGACATCATCCGACTGAATCCTCCCAAATCTAGGAGGCAGGTACTATTTATTATTTGGTGCTTGTCTAGAGTACACCATGGCTACAGATGTTAATTTCATTCTCCAAGACTTGCCAGGATTTATACTTAAGCCCCAATCTCTTTCTGTTCTGCTTTGCTACTGCTAATCTCTGGTTTTGGGGGTGAATCAAGCCTTGTTTCTGAGGAACGTTGATTAATCACTATTAGGATCAATGAATTTAATAATCCCTCTCTCCTGAATGTTGTCTTTGACAACTCAGTACTAATTACATAATTAAGGTTAATTGCTCTACAAATGACAAGCATTACATATATACATGCTATCACTACTCCCTTGCAGGTAATGTGGCACTGAAAAAACTGATTTAAAGACAAGAAGAAATTGAGAGTTGGGGAAGATGGGGCCTAGCTTTTATGCCCATTATGCAACATTGTGCTTTAGGATTTTGGAAGTGTTACATAAATCCCTGCCTCACTAAACAAGTTTTTTCTTTATCATTTCCTGGCTATTTCAGATGTCATCCCATGCTGAGGCGCTTAAATGTAACAATTAGAGTTTGTGGTGCATGAAGGCTGCAATACAGCTACAAATCCAAATGGTCTATTTGGGGGTGGAAGAATCATTACGTTTTAAAACGAGTCCTTCCTGAAACTGAGTTTAGGAGCTGCTTTTTAATCTACGTAAACGTTTAGAATTTGGTCTTTAAATTTAGTATGGAGAGAAGAATACATCCAATGACTACTCCTCAGAGTGGTCCACTTCCCCCAACTTTATTGTGGTGTGATTGACAAATAAAAATTATATCTATTTAGGCAGTGATTTTCAACCTGTGTGCTATGGCACACTAGTGTGCCACAAGAATTTTTAAAACATGCAATACCTGACTATTTAGTCAGGGGGCACTGACCTCTTTTCCCTTAGATTGTTAAATAAAATAATAACAACAGCTAACACTGCAATAGCCAACCTGTGTGAATGAATAAAAATTATACCTATTTTTTGTCAGATTGGCAAAAAATATATTGTTTCAGTGTGCTGCTGAATTTTAGTGATTAGTTTATGTGTGCCATGAAATGAAAAAGGTTGAAAATCACTAGTGTATGAGATAGAAAGTTTTGGAGCCCTTTATATGACATATGGTCCCTGACTAAGGGGCAAGGGTTGTCACTATTATGAATAAAGTTTAATATTAATGATGCTAAGTTAATATTTACTTGTTCATCTCATACTGAGTGCTGGATCAGAATTAAAGTTGGTTTTAGAAGTTTATTTCATTGAAGGTCTTTTTAACTTGTTGCAAAATTGTCTTGAAAAACAACTTGTAGTTAAATCTATTTCACAGTGAGGATTATTCGATTTTGAAATGAGTGGCTGAAGGAGGCTGTGGAATTGTCTTACCCAAGAGTGTTTAGAAGCTGACTTGATAAATCAAAAGGTGTAATGTAGGGCAACCCTACAAAGCCCTGGTGGGTGTCTCTTCAGGAAAAGATAGGAGTGCAGAGCACATTGGAAATACTGGAAAGTGTGAAAGAAAGCTGGCCTTACACTTGGGATTTCCATGCTTAATGAGATAATGGGTCAAGGTGAACACCCTGCAGATGCCCTCCCTTTGATATCTGGGGTTCCACACACCACTGAGTCTGTGCTGCTGAGTTGCAGACACCCAGCAGGACTTGATATTTTATTTGATACTTAATTGCGGATGACATTTTGGCTCCCTTCCAGCTACAGCCGCCCTGTTGAACAGTATGAGATTAGAGCTTCTTTAGCTCCACAATGGAGCCCAAATTGGGCTCAAAAGACCTTTGGCTCCACAATCCTCATAAAGTGTTGCTCAGCTAGCACCCTGGGGGGTCCATGAAGAGAAAGCAGCCAGAATTAAACTGGGAGGTTGTGACTCAGCCAACTAAGGGCTTCGAGGAAGCCTCCATTCTGACACCGGAAGTGGTCTCAGAGGACCACAATACCTGACAGCCTAGCCGGAAGCACTTATTCTGCCGTTGGGAGCTTCGTCCCTCCACGGCTTCATGTTTGAGGAGTCAGTCTGCAGCAGCTCTGTCTTAAACCCTTGCGGGATTTCAGTGAGGATTTAGGGACCAAAGAGGAGCTTCAAAGCCTTCACACTACCCATAGTAGCCCCTCCTCTAACCCACTGACTCCAGGTTCCCTGCTCACAGTGGACCTTCCAAAAGGGTGACAGGCAGTGTGACTGGACCACGACGGATGAAGGCTTCTCTGAGGTAAAAGGCCCTGGGTGGTTTATGGAGTCATTTTTGCCCCTTGCTGAAAGTGAAGTGCTTACAGTACCCCCTTATTGCAGGGGTGTCTCCTGGGCCCTTGGTCTTTCTGAGCACTCTGGCGGGAGACTTGGTTGGGAGGATCGTGGGGTGCGACAAAATGGCGGGTGAGAAGCCAGTCTCTTGGCCGCCATCACAGGTGGCATTACAAGACAAACCCTTTGGCTCTTTGGAAATTTTGCGAAAGTTCTTAGTATCAGCCTAAACCTCAAAAAAGATTTCTGAAGGAAATGAGCAAGTAGCATAGGCAGAGGTTATTTTGTGCGGACTGCTGGGCAGCCATTTTAAGCAGGAAATTTCCCCAATATTTATAGACCTAGCAGTTGGTGAACTGTGAGTTCACAGATTTTCCATTTTTAAAGGCCATGTTGCAAGAGTAGATTTTCAAAGGGTGGGTCCACTTCAGGAGGGGTTTTATTTTATTTTATTTTATTTTATTTTATTTTTCAATGGATAAGACATTGGTGGTTGGGATGCGTATCTGAAAGGAAAAGCTTTTTTGGTTGGTATAACAAATTATGTTAAATAGTTTTATTGTGTTTAAATTGGTATTTCTCAAATTGTTCTTTCTTTGAGGAATATATCCAGATTGGATGAGAGAGGGAAGGAATTTAAATTCTTAATTCTTTTTCTGTCAATAAAAGAGGGGAGGAAGAAGGGGGGACTGGAAGAAAGGTGAAGGGATTAGCCAAAGAACATATAAGCATGACCCATGGACACTGATGATTGGGTGGTGCTGCCCTGAGGGCGCGGCAGGGGCTGGGTGGAGGAGGGCAAAAAGCGGGGGCAACTATAACAGTGTAAAGAATAAAAATAAAGGAGAAAAAAAGAAAAGAAGAATGACACATTGTGTACCTGGTTGCGGGAGGGCAGCTGCAGATTTTAACTGTTCTATGAAGTTAAGATATAGAGTGCTTATTTGATAATTGCACCAGATGAACTCAATGCATAGGTAGAAAAATTTAATGAGTTCTTTTACCAGTGGTATTTAATTTTACTTTGTTATTGGCAACATCGACTGGCTTTATTCTATAAATTCAAATTCTGCTTCAAAATAGAAACATAGTTTATACTCCAAAAGTATAACCACCTTGAACCCATGTGCTAGGGATTTGAAAATGGAAATATCCAAAAGAAAAAAAAAGCACATGATTGTGAATTGTGGTCAGGTCTTAAATATGAGAAAACTCTCCAGGATAAACTTATTGGGGTGACATTGGTTAATAAAATTATATAGGTTTCCAGTGTATATTTCTATAATACATCATATGTATATTACATTGCCTGTTTACCATCAAAAGTCAAAACACTAATGTCTAGATGCCTCTGAGGTCTGTGCTGGTGGTGAGATTAGTGATTTGCAAAGTAAGGAATCATGATTAAAGGTGTCCAGTGATTCAGAGGTTGTCAACGAAGTAGGAGGTTTTTTTTTTTTAAGATTTTATTTTTATGTATTTTTTGGGGAGAGAGAAAGAGAGGGAGAGACAGAGAGAGAGAGAGAGAAGAGAAATAACAATGTGTGGTTGCCCCTCATGTGCCCCCTTCTGCGGACCTGGCCTGAAACCCAGGCATATGCCCTGACTGGGAATTGAACCAGCAACCCTTTGCTTAGAAGTCCGGATCTCAATCCACTGAGCTACACCAGGCAGGGCAGATTTTTTTTCATACTTTTTTTATTGTTGTTCAAGTAAAATTGTCTGCATTTTCACCCCACCACACCCCCCAACCCCACCCATCCACACCTCCCATCCTTGAACTTACCCCCTCTGGCTTTGTCCATGTGCCCTGCATACATGTTCCTTGATGGCCCTGCCCTATTATCCCCTATTTTCCCTACCCTCCTCCTCTCTGATTACTGTCACATAGCTCTTTATTTCAATGTCTCTGGTTGTATTTTGCTTGCTTGTGTGTTTTGTTGATCAGGTTCCACTTATAGATGAGATCATATGGTTTTTCTTTTATTGCTTGGCTTGCTTCACTTAGCATAATGCTCTCCAGATGCATCCAGGCTGTCCTGAAGGGTAGGAGTTCCATCTTTCTTCTGCTGCAAAGAATTCCATTGTGTAAATATACCATAGATTTTGATCCATTCATTTACCAATGGCACTTAGGTTGCTTCCAGTGCTTGGCTCTTGTGAATTGTGCTTCTATGAACATTGGGGTGCATAGGTTCTTTTGGACTGGTATTTCAGGGTTCTTAGGATATAATCTCAGCAGTGGAATTGCCAGGTGGAAAGGCAGTTCCATTTTTAATTTTCTGAGGAAATTCCATACTGTTCCACAATGGCTGCACCAGTCTGCATCCCCGCCAACATTGCACTAGGGTTCCCTTTTCTCCACAACCTCACCAGCACTTGTTGTTTGTTGATATGTTTATGATGGCCATTCTGACTGGTGTGAAGTGGTATCTCATTATGTTTTGAATTTGCATCTCTCTCATAGCTAGTGATGTTCAGCATCTTTTCATGTGTCTCTGGATCCTCTGTATGTCCTCCTTGGAGAAGTGTCTGTTCAAGTCCTTTGCCTCTTTTTTAATTGGGTTGTCTGTCTTCTTGGAGTTCTTGCTTCATGTGAGTTCTTTCTGTATTTTGGAGATCAAACTCTTGTCCTAGGTATCATACGCAAATATGTTTTCCCACATGGTTGGCTCTCTTTTCATTTTAATGCTGTTTTCTGTATCTGTGCAGAGTATTTTATTTTGATGAGATCCCATTTATTTTTCTATCCTTCATGTCTCTTGCTGTAGGAGATGTATCAGTGAAAATATTGCTGCATGGAATATCTGAGATTTTCCTGCCTATGTTCTCCTCTAGGACTTTTATGAAGTCATGACTTATGTTTAAGTCTTTTATCCATCTGGAATTTATTTTTGTGTATGGTGTAAGTTCGTGATTGAGTTTCATTTTTTTTTTTTCATTTAACTGTTCAGCTCTCCCAACACCATTTGTTGAAGAGGCTATTTTTACTATATTTTTTGTTTCTGCTCGCTTTGTCAAATAGTAATTGAGCATAAAGACTTGGGTTTATTTCTTGGCTGTCTATTCCGTTCCATTGTTCTGTGTGTCTGTTCTCATGCCAGCACCAGACTGTTCTGATTACAGTGGCCTTGTAATATAGTTAGATACCAGGTACTGTGATCCCTCCTACTTTGTTGTTCTTTCTCAAAATTCAGAGGCTATTCAGAGTGGTTTATGGTTCCATATAAAATTTTGAAATGTTCTATATGTGTGAAATATGTCATTGGTATTTTAATAGGGATTGCGTTGAACCTATAAATTGCTTTGGGTAGTATGGGCATTTTGATGATATTTATTCTTACAATCCATGAACATGGTATATGCTTCCATTTATTTGTGTCTTCCTTAATTTCTTTCTTCAGTGTTGTGAAGTTTTCTGAGTACAGGTCTTTCACCTCCTTCATTAGGTTTATTCCTAGGTACTTTGTTTTTCTTGTTGCCTTAGCCAATGGGATATTTTCCTTGATTTCTGATTCTTATCTTGCATTGTTGTATAAAAATAGCTTTGATTTCTGAATATGGACTTTGAACCCTGCTGTTTTGCCAAATTTGCTTATTAGGTGGAGTAGTTTTTGGGTGGAATGTGTAGGGTTTTCTATGTACACTACCATATCATGTGCAAACAATGACAACTTTATATCTTGCTTTCCAATTTGAATGCCTTTTATATCTCTTTCTTGTCTGATCGCTGTGGCTAGGACTTCCTATACTATATTGAATAGAAGTGGTGAAAGCAGACATCCTTGTCTTGTTCCCAATCTTAGTGGGAAAGGTTTTAGTTTTTCCCCATTGGGTATGAAACTGGCTGCAAGTTTCTTGTATATGGCCTTTATCATGCTGAGGTATGCTCCCTCTACTCCCACTTTGCTGAGTGTTTTTATCATAAATGGGTGCCATACCTTATCAAATGCTTTTTCTGCATCTACTGATATGATCATATGATTTTTGTCTTTCCTGTTTTTACATGATGTATTACGTGTACTGATTTTCAAATATTGTACCACCCTTGCATCCCTGGGATGAATCCCACTTAATCATGGTGTACGATCTTTTTAATGTATTGTTGGATGCGGTTTGCCAATATTTTGTAGAGGATTTTGGCATCTATGTTCATCAGCGATATGGGCCTGAAGTTTTCTTTCTTTGTTATGTCTCTATCTGGTTTGGGAATTAGAATGGTGCTGGCTTCATAAAAAGAGTGTGGGAGTCTTCCATCATTTTGGATTTTTTTGAAAAATTTGTGAAGGATAGGGGTTAGCTCTTCCTTAAATGCTTTGTAAAATTCTCCTGTGAAACCATCTGGTCCCAGGCTTTTGTGTGTCAGGAGTTTTTTGATTACTGCTTCTATTTCATCTGCTGTTGTTGGTCTGTTCAGGCTTTCTGCTTCTTCTTCATTGAGTTTTGGGAGATTATATTTTTCTAGAAACTTGTCCATTTCACCCTGGTTTTCAAATTTCTTGGCACGTAGTTGTTCATAGTAATATCTTACAATGCTTTGTGTCTCTGTGTTATTGGTTGTAATCTCTCCTCTTTCATTTCTAATTTCATTTATTTGGGTCCTCTCTCTTTTTCTTGATGAATCTGCTTAAAGGCTTGTCAATTTTGTTTATCTTTGCAAAGAAGCAGCTCCTGTATTTATTCATCCTTTGGATTGTTGTTTTAGTCTCTATGTCATTTAATTATGGTTTGATCTTGGTTATTTCCTTCCTTCTACTCACTGTGGGCTTTGTTTATTATTGTTCCTCCAGTTCTTGTAGTTGTCGGGTTAGGTTGTTTATTTGAAATGCTTCTATCTCTTTCAGGTAGGCCTGTATTGCTATGAACTTCCCCCTCAGGGCTGCCTTTGCTGTGTCCCATAAGTTTTGGACTGTTCTGAGTTCATTTTCATTTTTTTCTAGAAACTTTTTGATTTCTTCCTTGATATCATTATTGAACCCATTCATTGTTTAATATCATGCTATTCAATCTCCATTAATTTGAGTGTTTTTGAGTTTTTTTCCTTTAGGTTGGTTTCTAGTTTCAGGCCCTTGTGGTCCAAATAAATGCATGATATAATTTCTATTTTCTTGAATTTGTTGAGGCTGGTTTTGTGTCCTATCATGTGGTCTATATCTTTGACAATGTTCCATGTGCATTTGAAAAGAATGTGTACTTTGTTTCTTTGGGATGAAAGGTATATATATCTATATATATATCTGTTAAGTCCATTTGGTCCAGGTTATTGTTCCATGCCACAATATCCTTGTTAATATTTTGCTTGGAATATCTATCCATTTTTGATAGTGGGGTGCTAAAATCCCCTATTATATGTGTGCTTCTATTCATATCTTTCTTGAAGTCCTCCAAGATTTTCCTTATATATCTGTGTGTTCCTTTGTTGGGTGCATATATGTTTACAATATTTATGTCTTGATGGGTTCTCCCCTTGAGTATTATGAAGTGTCTTTTAGAGTATCTTTTTATGGGTTTGTTTTGAAGTCTATTTTTCCTCTTATCAGCATTGCTACTCCCGCTTGTGGCAGACTCTGGCCAACAGAGTCTGCCTGTTGTGACTGAAGACGAGAATAAAGGCACAGGCTACAGCAATCCTGTGGAGAAAAAGGGGACAGTATGGCCACTCTCTCAAGAGGAGAGCACCCCAACCCTTGCCTAGACAGGCTTTGTTGTTTTTCTCCGGTCTTACATCAAAGAGGGATTTATTATTTATTACATAGAATATTGTGGTCTACATTTTAGGTACAATCAAGGAAATAAAAATAACAAATGCAGAAGGGAGAGGTGGCTAGCTGATTAGATCCATCCTTTGGAAAATTCACACAGGCTTTGGAAATTATCTTGAAGATAGACAGTATACATTTACTGTTTTAGACCAGGGTGGAGGAGTTTTAGGAAGAGCAAGCCATAACAGTCTGTATGCATTTTCTAGGCCTGATTCCCATGGGAAAACTTGGTTTGAAGGTCTGACTCCTGCCCACCACCTCACTTCTGTAGGTTTTCCATGCAGAGCTAATTCACATTTGCCAGACCAAAACAAACTGGTCCCCTATACCCACTTTTTTTCCTGTCCATTTGCTTGGAAGGTTTTCTTCTAACCCTTCACTTTCATTTGTGTAAGTCTTTTGTTCTGAGGTGGGTCTCTTGCAGGCAGCATATGTGTGAATCGTGTTTTCTTATCCATTCAGCTACCCTATGTCATTTGATTTGAGCATTTATTCCATTAATATGTAAGGTGATTATTGATAGGTATGTATTCACTTCCCCCCTTTGTACCTGTGTTCCTCTGTCTCTCACTCTTTTCTTTCCTGTTCTTGTAGTAGTCCTTTTATTTTATATTGTTGTGCTGGTTTGGTGGAGATGTATTCTTTCAGCCCTCTTTTTTCTTTCTGGGAAACCCCTTATTTCACTTTTTATTTTAATTGAGAGCCTCACTGGGTAGAATAGTCTTGGTTGCGGGCCTTTGTTTTCCATTACTTGGAATATTTGTTGCCATTCTTTCCTGGATTGGAGTGTTTCTGTTGAGATATCAGCTGCTAGCCTTATCAGAGCCCCTTTGTATGTTATTTGTGTTTCTGCCTTGCTGCTTTTAAGGTTCTCTCTTTGTCTTTAAAATTTGTCATTTTAATTATGATGTGTCTTGGAGTAGGCCTTTTAGGGTTCATGTTGATTGGGTCTCTCTGTGCTTCCTGAACTTGCATGTTTTTGTCCACACATAAAAATCTTTAAAAATGCAAAAAAATATTTTAAATTGCCTATAGTAACCCAAACACACCTCTGAATGTTTTTTCCCCTGAATACTGTTTTCTGCATAGCATTCTATCTGTTCAGTTATGTATCATGTTTTATATGATTCGGCTAGTTGATATAGCATATACAGTATTGTGACCTTCTTTCTTAGCTAAAATAAAAAGTATTTCTTCATAATACAGGTGCTTCACAAATGTACTTTTCAGTTGCCTCTATTGAGTAAAAACATGAAAAATCCACTGGGATGTATCAAAAATGCTGAGACTTTTCATGAAATAGTAAATGTAAACTCCAGAGGAAGGATAAAGAAAGCTTGGATTCCTAGTCCTAGACAAATGTTACTCTTTCAAATTGAAGAATACAACATGTATAAACATTTCACATTGAACTTCATTAACTTTATAAATCTTCAAACAGGCAAAGGCAGATGTGTCCAAGTTTTTATCTGAATTTGGAGACAATATGTTGGAAAAGTTATCTTCCCTCAGATAGTTAAGTCCTTGAATTACAATTCCATAGTCTTTATTCTAAGAGTGTTTCTACAGCCCTAGGTCTGCATCCAGAGAGTCATGGTATTGCTTCTCTGTTGCTCCTCTGTCTGGTTTCTCCCTGTCCCCAGCTGCAGCATATAATAACTCAGAGACTCTTTATGGTTGTCAAGGTATGCTGGAAGATTGAACAAATAGGCGTAGCTGAATTCTCAGGAATAGTTCTCAATAGTGATCATTTTTATTCAAAATCAGGATTAAACCTTTAGTGTCTTTTAGTTATGAACTATTTGTATTGGTAGATAATGGCACATGGGATGTGCATCACATAGGCCCCATATATGGCCCCTGAAAATATTTTAAGAACATTAGCAGCTGGCCCTGGCTGATGTGGCTTAGTGGATTGAGTGCCAAGCTGTGAATCAGAGGGTCGCTGGTTCGATTCCCAACATCAGGGCACATGCCTGGATTGCAGGCCAGGTCCCCAGTAGGGAGTACATGAGAGGCAACCACAAATTGATGTTTCTCTCCCTCTCTTTGTCTCTCCCTTCCCATCTCTCTAAAAATAAATAAATACATACATACATACATACATACATACATACATAAATACATAAATAAATAAGGTGAACTGACTGCATTTCAGCTAATAGCATTAACACCCAATGTGTATCCCTGGTTGGTGTGGCTCAGTGGATTGTGGCAGCCTGCAAACCAAAGGGATGTTGGTTTGATTCCCAGTCAGGGCACATGCCTAAGTTGCGGGCCAGGTCTTCAGTAGGGGGTGCACCAAAGGCAATCACACATTCATGTTTCTCTCCTTCTCTTTCTCTTTCCTGTCTCCTTTCTCTAAAAATAAATAAATAAGATCTTTAAAAAGATAATATTTTTAAAAATCATGCATGTGTATTGAATTACATATCAAATGCCTTTTCTGTATCTACTCAGATGATCGCATTCTTTTTTCCTCTTTGTCTGATATGTTGAATCATATTTTTTCTAATGCGAAATTATCGCATTAGATAATGTGATAATTTCTGGAATGGTATTTCTGGATTGTGCTCAATAATTTTTTTTAACGTGGAACATTTTCTCTTTTCTTTTCTTTTCTTTTCTTTCTCTCTTTAATTTTTTATTTTAATTGTTGTTCTTGTACAGTTATCTGTCTTTTACTCCCGACCCAGCCCACCACCACAACCGTCCCCACCTCCCACCCATATCCACCCCCCCTAGTTGTTGATCATGTGTCTTTCATACTGGTTGCTCCAAACCCTTCCCCTTTTCTCCTGGAATTCCCTCCCCCCTCCCCTCTGGTGACAGTCAGCCTGTTCTCAGTTTCAGTGTCTTCAGTTATATAATGTTTGTTTGTTTGTTTGTTTTGTTGATTAGGTTCCTGTCAAAGGTGAGATCATATGGTATTTGTCTTTCACTGCCTGGCTTATTTCGTTTAGCATAATGCTCTCCAGTTCCATCCATGCTGTTGCGAAGGGTAGGAGCTCCTTCTTTCTTTCTGCTGCATAGAATTCCATTGTGTAAATGTACCATAGTTTCTTGATCCATTCATTTACTGATGGGCACCTAGGTTGCTTCCAACACTTGGCTATTGTAAATTGTGCTGCTACGAACATTGGGGTACATAGGTTCTTTTGGATTGGTGTTTCAGGGTTCCTAGGATATCATCCTAGCAGTGGAATTTCTGGGTCAAAAGGTAGGTCCATTTTTAGTTTCCTTAGAAAATACCATACTGCTTTCTATAGTGGTTGTACCAGTCTGCAGTCCTATGAACAGTGCACTAGGGTCCCCTTTTCTCCACAACCCCTCCAACACTTGTTCTTTGTTGCTTTGTTTATGATGGCCATTCTGACAGGTGTGAGGTGGCATTTCATTGTGGTTGTAGTTTGCATCTCTCTGATAGCTTGCAATATCAAGCATCTTTTCATGTGTCTCTGGATCCTCTGTATGTCCTCCTTGGAGAAGTGTCTGTTCAAGTCCTTTGCCCATTTTTAAATTTGGTTGCTTGTTTTCTTAGAGTGGAGTCATGTACGTTCTTTATATATTTTGGAGATTAAACCCTTGTTTGAGGTATCATTGGCAAATATGTTTTCCCATACAGTTGGTTCTCTTTTTATTTTAATACTTTTTGCTTTAGCCATGCAGAAGCTTTTTATTTTGAAGAGATCCCATTTGTTTATTTTTCTTTTATGCCCCTTGCTTTAGGGGACATATCAGTAAAAATGTTGTTGTGTGAAATGTCTGATATTTTCCTGCCTAGGTTCTCCTGTAGGACTTTAATGGTGTCACGGCTTATATTTAAATCTCTTATCCACCTTGAGTTCATTTTTGTGTGTGGTGTAAGTTAGTGGTCGAGTTTCATTTTATTGCATCTATCTGTCTAGATCTCCCAACACCACTTGTTGAAGAGACTACTTTTACTCCATTTTATGTTGCTGCCTCGTTTGTCAAATATTAATCATCCATAGGGAATTGGGTTTACTTCTGGGATCTCTGTTCTATTCCACTGGTCCATGTGCCTGTTTTTGTGCCAGTACTAGGCTATTTTGATTACAGTAGCCTTGTAATACAAGGTTGGTTTGGTGTCAGGTATTGTGATCCTTCCTACTTTGCTCTTCTTTCTCAAAATTGCTGCAGCTAACGTGGTCATTTACGGCTCCATACAAATTTTTGAAGTGTTTGTTCTATGTCTGTGGAATATGCCATTGGTACTTTAATAGGTATTGCATTGAATTTGCAAATTGCTTTGGGTAGTATGGACATTTTGGTGATTTAATTCATCCGATCCATGAACTCGGTATATGTTTCCATTTATTTGTGTCTTCATTGATTTCTTTCTTCAGTGTTGTGTACTTTTCTGCATAAAAGTCTTTTACCTCTTTGGTTAGGTTTATTCCCAGGTATTTTATTTTTGTTTTTGCTATATTGAATGGGATATTTTTCTTGATTTCTGCTTCTGCTGTTTCATTGTTGGTATACAGAAATGCCTTTGATTTCTGGATATTGACTTTGTATCCAGCTGTTTGGCCAAATTCATTTACTAGGTTAAGCATCTTTTTGTCCAAGTCCATAGGATTTTCTATGTAGACTATCATGTCATCTGCAAATAATGATAGTTTTGTTTCCTCCTTTCCAATTTGGATGCCTTTTATTTCCTTTTCTTGTGTAATCGCTGTGGCCAATACTTCCAATACTATATTGAATAGAAGTGGTGAAAGTGGACAACCTTGTCTTGTTCCTGATCTTAGGGGAAAAGATTTTAGTTTTTGCCCGTTGAGTATGATGTTGGCCGTAGGTCTCTCATATATGGCCTTGATTATGTTGAGGAATGCTCCCTCTATTCCCACTTTGCTGAGTGTTTTTATCATAAGTGGGTGCTGCACTTTATGAAATGCTTTTTCTGCATCTATTGATATGATCATGTGATTTTTGTCTTTGCTTTTGTTTATGTGATGTATTACATTTACTGATTTGTGAATGTTGAACTATCCTTGCATCCCTGGGATGAATCCCACTTGGTCATGATGTATGATCTTTTTAATGTATTGTTGGATGTGGTTTGCCAATATTTTGTTGAGTATTTTAGCATCTATGTTCATCAACGATATTGGCTTGAAGTTTTCTTTCTTTGTTATGTCTTTATCTGGTTTGGGGATTAGGATTATGCTGGATTCATAAAAAGAGTTTGGGAGACTTCCATGATCTTTGATTTTTTGGAATAGTCTGTGAAGATTATGGGTTAGCTCTTCCTTAAATGCTTTGTAAAATTCTCTTGTGAAACCATCTGGTCCTGGGCTTCTGTTTGTCGGGAGTTTTTTGATTACTGCTTCTATTTCATCTGCTGTTATTGGTCGGTTCAAGCTTTCTGCTTCTTCTTCATTGAGTTTTGGGAGATTATATTTTTCTAGAAACTTGTCCATTTCTCCTAGGTTTTCAAGTTTCTTGGCATACAGTTCTTCATAGTAATTTCTTACAATCCTTTGTTTTTCTGTGGTGTCAGTTGTAATCTCTCCTCTTTCATTTCTGATTGTGTTTATTTGGGTCCTCTCTCCTTTTTTCTTCATGAGCCTGCTTAAAAGCTTGTCAATTTTGTTTATCTTTTCAAAGAAGCATCTCCTGGATTCTTCATCCTTAGAATTGTGCTTTTCGTCTCTATGTCATTTAATTCTGCTCTGATCTTAGTTATTTCCTTCCTTCTACTTGCTCTGGGCTGTCTTTGTTGTTGTTCCTCCAGTTCTTGTAGGAGTAGGGTTAAGTTGTCTGTTTGAGATGTTTCTATTTTTTTTAGATAGGCCTGTATCACTACGAACTTCCCTCTCAGGACTGCCTTTCCTGTGTCCCATAAGTTCTGGGTTGTTGTGAATTAATTTCCATTTGTTTCCAGGAACTTTTTGATTTCCTCCCTAATTTCATTCTTGACCCACTCATTGTTTAATAGGATGCTATGCAGTCTCCATGATTTTGAGGACTTTGTGTTTTTCCCCTTGGGGTTGGTTTCTAGTTTCAGTCCCTTGTGGTTGGAGAAAATGATTGGTATGATTTAAATTTTCTTGAATTTGTTGAATCTTGTTTTTGCCCTATCATGTGGTCAGTGTTTGAAAATGTTCCATGTGCATTTGAAAAGAATGTGTATTTAGTTTTTTGGGGATGAAGGGCTCTATATATATCATTTAAGTCAATTTCATCTAGAGTGTCACTCAATGCCACAATATCTTTGTTGATATTTTTTTTTGGTAGATCTGTCCATTTTTTACAGTGTGGTGTTAAAATCCCCTAATATAATTGTGTTGCTGTCAATATCTTTCTTGAAGTCCTCTAAGATTTTCTTTATGTATTTGGGTGCTCCTACGTTGGGTGCATATATATTTTCAATGTTTATATCTTCCTGGTGGAATCTTCCCTTGAGTATTATGAAGTAACCTTCTGGGTCTCTCTTTATGGCTCTTCTTTTGAAGTCTATTTTGTCAGATATGAGTATTGCTACTCAGGCTTTTTTTTTTCCTGTCCATTTGCTTGGAAAATTTGTGTCCAGTCCTTCACTTTGAGTCTGTATAGGTCTTTTGTCTTGAGGTGGTTCTCTTGTAGGCAGCTTATGTGTGGGTCATGCTTTGTTATCCATTCAGCAATTCTATATCTTTTGATTGGAGCATTTAATCCATTTACTTTTAATGTTATTATTGAGAGGAGCTTATTCATTGCCATTTTTGTGCCTTTGTTCCTCTCTCTATTTTTCTTCCTTTCCTTAAAGCAGTCCCTTTAGTATCTCTTGCAGCACTGGTTTGGTAGAGCTGTATTCTTTAAACTTCTTTTGTCTGGGAAGCTCCTTATTTAGCCTTCTATGTTGATTGAAAGCCTTGCTGGGTAATGTAGTCTTGGTTACAGACCTTTGGTTCTCATTACTTGGTATATTTCTTGCCATTCTCTTCTGGCTTGGAGTGTTTCCATTGAGAAGCTAGTTGCTAACCTAATTGGGGCTCCCTTCTATGTTACTTCCTTTTTCTCCCTGCTGCCTTTAAGGATTCTCTCTTTGTCTTGGAATTTTGCCATTTTAATTATGATATGTTTTGAAGTGGGCCTCTTTGTTTTCCTCTTGAATGGGACTCTCTGTGTTTCCTGAATTTGTGTAACTTCTTCTCTCATCAAATTTAGGAAGTTTTCTATCATTACTTTTTCTAATAGGTTGTCTATGCCTTGCTGTTCTTCTTCTCCTTCTGGTATCCCTATTATACAGATATTAATACGTTTCATATTGTCTTGCATTTTTCTTAATCCCTCTTCATTCTTTCTGAGCCTCTTTTCCTTTTCTTGCTCTTTCTGGGTGTTTTTTTTTTTTTTCCTACCCTGTCCTGTAACTCGCTGACCCTGTCTTCTGCTTTATCCGTTCTGCTTTTCATTCCTTCCACTGTGTTCTTCAGTTCAGAAATTATATTCTTCATTTCCTCTTGGCCCTTGTTGATAGTTTCTATTTCCTTTTTGATGTTGATATGGTTTGCAGTAAGTTCATCATGTCTTCCCTGTAGTTTCTGGTAGCTCATTGAGAGCTCTTGGAGCTTCCTGACAATCATTGCTTTGAAATCAAAATCTGATAGTTGAGTTGCCTCCATTTCATTTAGCATTCTTTCTGGTGCTTCTTTCTTTCCTTTCACTTGGGGATTGTTTCTTTGTCTTCGCATTGTTTGTGAGACTCTTCTTTTTAGCCTCAGTTTCTTAAATTGATCTGTTCTGGCTCCCTGGGTTTATGGTGTGAACTTCTGTGCTAGAATACCTGTAAAACTTAGTAGTGCAGTCTCCTTCGGGTATCCTGGTGATCACAACTTCCACTGTCTCAGCTTTTGGAATGTCCCCTCTTTGGGTCCAACTCTGGTTTTTTCAGTGTTCCAGGGTTTTTGTTTGTTTGTTTGTTTGTTTTTGTTTTTGTCTCACTCATGGGTATTTAAAGAGGGAATAGAGGAAGAAGAAAATGAAAAAGGAAGAAAAAAAGAGGAAGGAAGAAGAGATAAAATTGGAAAGAAGGAAACAAGGAATAATACAAGAAAGAAGTAAAGATAAGCAAAAGGAGTTGAGGAGTAAAAAAGATAAAAATACTGAAAAAATAATAAAAATATTCAAAGAAAAGAAAAAGAAGAAAAACTAACAAACAAGGAAACAAGCAAACACACACACACACAAACAAAAAATCTCTTGCTGTTTTCACACTTGCCAAGCTGGATTTTCTGGTCTTGCTGGCTGCAAAGGCTGAGGGGTGATGGTGTGGCTTTTCTCCCTGTTCAGCACTCAGTTATCTTTGGGCTAGTCCTCCCAGGGCTAGCCTGGTACCTCTCTGCACAGGGCCTCTGGCATATGTTTTGAGCCTTCTGGGGAGCATGCACTTTCCCGAGTTCATGGGTGTGAGCTCAGGTCTCCTATGCCGTGCATTCACCCCAGTTTCACGGGAGTGAGCTCCGATTCTCTCAGGGATTGCTCGCATTCCCCGGGTTCCTGGCGTGGGCCACAGGTTTTCGGTCACTCAGGCGTCTGCTGTCATGCTCGCGCTGGAGTGTCCACGGTCACACGCGGTTGTATCCATTTGTGTGTGGGCATCACGTGCGGACAAGGCTCTCTCCCTATAGCCCCTAGCCGGCCTGGCAAGCGCTGGCCCGGGCCTCGGCAACCCTGGTCTCCATGCTGATTTCTGGGCTTCATTGTTCTGATGTACTCTCCTTACCATCCGATTTTTCATTGTCCGCTACAACCTTCGATCTCCTACTTTCAAATATGCTGTGTTTCCACTGGTTGACCGTTCTGTTTCTTCACAGTTCAGCCAGGTTCCTCTCCCATGTGCAGGGGGAATTGGAATCTGCTCCCTACTACCATGCCACCATCTTCCAGCCTCCCCCAAACTTTTAAAAAATACTCTTCTAGTTTGGGTTTGATAATTTTATTTAGGATTTTGAATCTGTGTCATAAATAATATTGCCTTGTAAAATAAATAAAAATTTGCCTTTTCTATAGTCTTTTTCTGGTGTATTATAGAAGATATATTAGCATTCTCAGATAAGAAAAAGCTAAAGGAGTTCCTTATTACCAAATCAGTATTATAAGAAATGTTAAAGACTTCTTAAAGAAGAAGGAAACATGATAAAAAATCAAGAATAATAAAATGGCAATAACTACATACCTATCAATAATTAATTTAAATTTTAATGGATTAAATGCTTCAGTCAAGAGCCATGGTGACCACCCTGACTGGTGTGGCTCAGTGGATTGAGCGCTGGCCTGTGAACCAAAGGGTCACTGTTTCTTCTTCCTTTTTTAAAATTATATTACTGTTGTTCAAGTACAGTTGTCTACTTTTCCGCCTCACGACTCCCCCACCCCAGTCATCCCCTCCTCCCTTCCTTGCTTCCTCCTTCCTTGATTTTGTTCATATGTCCTTTATAATTATTCCTGAAATCCCTTTTCCTCTTCTCCCCCTTATCCCCTTCCACCTGACCTCTGGTTACTGTCAGATTATTCTTAATTTCAATGTCCCTGGTTCTATTTTGCTTGCTTGCTTGTTTTGTTGATTAGGCTGCACTTAAAGGTGAGATCATATGGTATTTGTCCCTCACCACCTGGCTTATTTCACTTAATGTAATGCTCTCCGGTTCCATCCATGCGGTTGCAAAGGGTAGGAGCTCCTCATTTGTTTCTGCTGCATAGTATTCTATTGTGTAAATGTACCATTTTTTTTTGATCCATTCATTTACTCATGGGCCGCTGTTTCAATTCCAAGTCTAGGTCACAAGCCTGGGTTGTGGGCCAGGTTCCCAGTAGGGGGCATCTGAGAGGAAACCACACATTGATGTTTGTCTCCCTCTGTTTCTCCCTTCTCCTCTCTAAAAATTAATAAATGAAATCTTTTGAAAAAGATATATAGTGACTGAATGGATAACAAAACAAGGCTTTTACATATACTGCTTACAAAGGACTAACTTCAGATCAAAAGACACACACTGACTGAAAGTAAAGGGATGTACAAGATATTTAATTAAAGTGGGGACAAACAAACAAAAAACCTAGGGTAGTGATACTTATACCAGATAAAATAGGCTTTAAAACAAAGGCTATAACAAGAGACAAAGAAGAATCCAGCAATTCTACTTCTGGGTATTTTTTTGAGAAAATACCAAAACACTAATTAGAAAGGACACATACATCCATATATTCAGTGCAGCATTATTTGAAATTGCCAAGATGTGGAAGCAGCCTAAGTGTCCATTGATAGATTACTAGTTAAAGAAGAGATGATACATATATACAATGGAATATTACTCAGCCATAAGAAGAATGAAATCTTGTCATCTGCAGTAACATGGATGAAAAGAGGGTATTATGTTAAGTGAATTGAGTCAGAATGAGAAGGACAAGATTTCACTTCAAAGTGGAATCTAAACAACAAAATAAATGAACAAACAAAACAAAAAGGAACTAATTTATACAGAGAATATTTTCATGGTTGCCAGATGGGAGGGGGCATGGGAAGATGAGTGGAAAGGGGGAAGGAAATTAGATGTACAAATTGCTATTTATGAAAACAGTCACAGGATGTAAAGTATGCATAGAGAATATAGTCAGTAATATTTTAATGACTGTATATGGTGTCAGATGGGAATAGACTTATTGAGGTGGTCACTTAGTATATATAAAGTCTATATAGGCTATATAAAGTCTAATCACTATGTTGTACACCTGAAACTAATATAATATTGTATGCCAACTAATTGAAAAACAAATAATTGTTTATAAATAAGAAAATAATATACTAGCATTATAAAATGAGTTGGGAAAAGTGAGTGGAGTGGGTGGTTTCTCTGTTTATGTTTCATGGCATAAATTGCATGAACTATGAAATACTTGTTACTTAAATATTTGGAAGCATCCATTTGTGAAAACATTGATGCTCTTTTGTTTAGTTTTGGTTAAGTTGCCTTTCTGTAAATAAATTTTTAATTATTGAATTAATTTCTTTACATTTTTATGATTTATTCAAATTTTCATTGTATTTTAAAGTAGCTTTGGATAAAATAGATTTTTCTCAGAAATATTCTATTTTGTGTCTCTTCAAATTTTCAGGCACAGAGTTTATAATATTGCTTTTTCCTATCTCTTTTATTCATATGTATTCAATTTTCATTCCAAAATGTGTCTTCTCTCATTTTTGATCAATCTGGTAGTACAGTGGTTTTTTTTTTTTTTTTTAATTTTTTTAAGAAACAGATTTTCTGATTTATTCTATCATTTTTTTCTTTTTAAATATATTTTATTGATTATGCTATTACAGTTGTCCCATTTTTCCCCACTCATTCCCATCCACACTACACACCCCCTCCCACCCCCATTTCCCCCCTTTAGTTCTTGTCCATGTGTCATAAGTTCTTTAGCTTCTACATTTCCCATACTGTTCTTGCCCTCCCCCTATTTTCTACCTACCATCTATTGTGTTATTTTCTGCTCTTATTTTTATTGTTTCCTTGCTTTTCTTTTCTGTGACTTTAGTCTTGTTTTTACAATTTGCCCAGTTGACTTCTTATTAGCTCATTTATTTGTTTATGAACATTTAAAAGTATAAATTCCTTAGTGGTGCTTTAGCTGCATATTACAGGTTGTAATATGTAGTACTCTTATAATATTTCAGTTCTGAATATTTTCTGATTTCCAGAGCTACTCAGGAAATTTCGTTGTTGTTGTTGCTATTTTAAGTATCCAAGTAAAAAAGCTTTTATATTTTCTTTTTGTTCTTCTTTTTTAATACAATTGCATTAGAGCCAGAGCATAAGTTCTGTAAACAAATACTTATTCTTTGATATTTGCTGATCTGTTTTCTTACCTAGAATGGCTTAGATGTCTTTTGTGTTCTGAAATTTCTAGATGTGGTTTTATTTTAATTTATCCAGTCTGGGTCACATTTTTCATCCTGGAGAAAATTTTAATTATTAACTCTTTACTGCTTGTCTTCCATTCTTGCTATTCTCTTTATCTGGAACTCCTGTTAGATGTTTATTAGTTCTTCCCATCTGTCCTTCATATTTTTTTTTATTTTAATTGTTGTTCTTGTACAGTTATCTGTCTTTTACTCCCGTCCCAGCCCACCGCCCCAACCCTCCCCACCTCCCTCCCATATCCACCCCGCTAGTTTTTGTCCATGTGTCTTTCATACTTGTTGTTCCAAACCCCCTTTTCCCCTGAAATTCTCTCCCCTCTCCCCTCTGGCAACAGTAAGCCTGTTCTCAATTTCAGTGTCTTTGGTTATGTTATGCTTGCTTGTTTGTTTTGTTGATTAGGTTTCTGTCAAAGGTGAGATCATATGGTATTTGTCTTTCACTGCCTGGCTTATTTCACTTAGCATAATGCTCTCCAGTTCCATCCATGCTGTTGTGAAGGGTAGGAGTTCCTTTCTTTCTGCTGCACAGAATTCCATTGTGTAAATGTACCATAATTTCTTGATCCACTCATTTACTGATGGGCACCTAGGTTGCTTCCAACACTTGGCTGTTGTACATTGTGCTGCTATGAACATTGGGGTGCATAGGTTCTTTTGGATTGGTGTTTCAAGGTTCTTAGGATATAATCCTAGCAGTGGGATTGCTGGGTCAAAAGGCAGATCCATTTTTAGTTTTCTTAGAAAATTCCATACTGCTTTCCATAGTGGTTGTACCAGTCTGCTGTACCACCAACAGTGCACTAAGGTCCCCTTTTCTCCACATCCTCTTCAACACTTGTTGTTTGTTGCTTTATTTATGATGGCCATTCTGACTGGTGTGAAGTGATATCTCATTGTGGCTTTAATTTGTATCTCTCTAAATGTCCATACTACCCAAAGCAATTTACAGATTTAATGCAATACCTATTAAAGTACCAATGGCATATTTCACAGACATAAAACAAACACTTCAAAAATTTATATGGAACCATAAATGACCTAGAATAGCTGCAGCAATTTTGAGAAAGAAGAACAAAGTAGGAGGGGTCACAATACCTGTCACCAAACTGTATTACAAGGCCACTGTAATCAAAACAGCCTGGTACTGGCATCAAAACAAGCACATGGACCAGTGGAATAGAACAGAGAGCCCAGAAATAAACCCAAGTCTCTACAGTCAATTAATATTCGACAAAGGGGGCAGCAACATAAAATGGAGTAAAAATAGCCTCTACAACAAGTGGTGTTGGGAGAACTGGACAGCTATGTGCAAAAAAAAAAAAAAAA
>PVKU01009880.1:0-20678 GCA_004027475.1 Anoura caudifer | reverse complement strand
AGAAAAAAATAAACAAATGGGATCTCATCAAAATAAAAAGCTTCTGCACAGCTAAAGAAAACAGTATTAAAATAAAAAGAGAACCAACTGTATGGGAAAACATATTTGCCAAGGATACCTCAGACAAGGGTTTAATCTACAAAATATATAAAGAACTTACACGACTCCACTCTAAGAAGACAAGCAACCCAATTAAAAAATGGGCAAAGGACTTGAACAGACACTTCTCCAGAGAGGACATACAGAGGATCCAGAGACACATGAAAAGATGCTCGATATTGCAAGCTATCAGAGAGATGCAAATTAAAACTGTCCTTCATGTTTTATATCCTCATTTAATATTTTACATTTCATTATCTCTCTATAAATGTAATGTAGCAAATCTTCTCATATCCCTATTACATTTACTAATTTTCTTTTCTGGTGTGTCTTAATATGTTGTTTAATCCCTCTTTTTGAAATTAATTTCATTAAACATATCTTTATTTACAGAATTTCTTTTTTGTTCTTCTTCCTGTTTACCTGGTCTTTTTTCATATTGTAACTTCCATATATGTTGTCTTTATTATTTTGAAACACAATTATTTTATAGTAGCTTTCAGATGTTTTAGTTATTTGAAGTTCTTGGAGGTCTCCTACTGATGTGTGTATGTTTGTGTTTGTTTTGTGTGTTTCCTATTTCTGAGATATGGCGAATTATATCCTTACATACATTCTAATTTTGGATGGTGAAGTCACCTTCAGTGGTGCTTTACCTGTGGAAATCCTGTGGAACCTAGCTTTAGAGAGAATCTCTCCAGAATGGGTTTGTTGATTTTCCTGGGACCCTAAGGTTGATTCAGTCTAGTAATAACGTTATGCTGAGGGTACTACTACATGCTGAGACAGAGAAACTTTTTTGTTTTTTCCTTTGTTGATGGGACAATTTTTAAATAAAATTTTATCCTCTGGAAGTTTTGGCTATACATAGGGAAGAGGTAGTAGGTTTTAGTTTCAGGTTTCTGCTTGGATTCTTCTTCACCCAAGAGGGCCTTAATATCCAAGCTCCTTTATTGCATAGCTATGCTTCCCCACCCCCAGAGCAACATAGGCTGCTGTTCTAACTGGCTTTGGTTTTCAGCGTCTTCCCAGTGTTTGACCCCTGAGCTTTCTCTTACTTTCTTGAGAGCATTTAAAAAATGTTTGCTATGTTTTAACTGTTTTTTTTCTTATTTAATACATACATATTTGAATGTCATTGATTTCTACCTTGAGGCTTTGACATTTGGGTGATGTGTAAGTCTAATTATACAATTCAAACCAGAAGACTCTGGTGATTTCAGGGTTGTTTTTATGTATGCTCATAATTTCTATAATATTGACAATAAATGCAGGCTATTGTGTCATGGTATTGTGTTTGGCTAGATAGGAAGCATTCAACACACATCTGTCTGTGTTTCATTAAGTATTCTTTAAGTTAGTGGAAGTTAAAGGAATGTAAGGGTTATGGTATTAAACCAACAAATACTTGACTTTTGGATTAAGTGTGTAACTTCACAGAATGTTGTAAGTTTTTCAAATGAATTCATTTGCAATGTCGTGACAAGTATTCATTGGAGATCACACAGTAAAGCAAGTTTTCAATATCTGCATAACATATGAGAGGGTTATTGGTACTTAATGAAATTCTATCTTTAAAAGAGGTAGGCATTCCTTGAGGGAAGGGTGCTAAGCAATTGAGAATTTTGGTTAATCTTTTTTTAAGGTTTTACTTATTTTTTAGAGAGAGGGTAAAGGGGGTAAAGGAGAGAGGAAGATAAGAAGAGAGAAAATTTGATGTGTGAAAGAAACATTGTTTGGTTGCCTCCCATATACCCCTAACCAGGGACCTGGACTGCAACCTAGGCTTGTGCACTGACCAGGAATCAATTCAGTGACCTTTCAGTTCAAAGGTCGGCATTCAAACCACTGAGCACACCAGTCAGGGCAGAGAATTTTGATCAGTCTTACTGCTTTACTGTGACTCATCATGAACTGATTTCTTAGTAAAATGTTGCTCTTTTTTATTTCAGAATTTGTTATTACATCATTGAATAATGGATACAGATGAGAGAGAGGAAGAGAAGAGGTATGAGTTTATAACTGACTGATATTTCCATCAAAACCCTCTACCCTGTCCTCTGTTTCTACTTCAAATCTAATAAGATCTGACTTCCTTGGGGAAGCCTGACTTACTCAGGGAAATTTGGTTTCTGTAGTGGGTTTTCTATAACCCCTCGCCTCAATTTTGTTATAATACTTAATACATTACTTATGTATCTGTCATCTTTCATATAAAACTGTGTCCTATATGCCTTATACAGTGGCTGCCCACAACTAACACTAAATAAATAGTTTACATGCCCTGATAGGTTTAGAAACCCATTTTAAGGCTTCAGCTTGCCTGAACTTAAATTCTTTTATGTTTGAGAAGATAAATTACCTTGTTTGTTTGTTTTTTTCCAGTTCAGGCAACAGAAGTAAATTCCAGTGCACTGATCAAAAAGTTTTTGTCAGTTTTTCAGTAGAATTTATGCTTTTTGAAAGGTCAAAAATCTGAATTAGCATTTTATTACTCAGCTTGCGTTCTGAGGAGCAATGACTTGGAGAGAAGTTCTTGAGTAATTATAGATCATTTAGAAAGAATTTTCTTTCATCACTAATACTGTTGTAAAAACAGGTAAGAACATACAGTAGAACAAGCACTCACCATTAAATTAAAATTAATTTGAACTTAAATTATTTTATATAATTTGTAGGCCACAATGCTAGACACTGCAGAATTTTGCTATGGGATACTTAGAGACAGATCTGGTCCTTATCCTCAAAGGCCTTACAGTCTAAGGGAGATGGCATTGGCTTTCATTTACTTGTTCTAATGTTGGCAGTTATTGCTGCCTTATGTTTGATGAAGGGACTGAATTTCTGCTCAAATATTAACATTAACATTTTACCATCTCTTTTCTTATTCTTCCTTATCCAGTGTTTTACTATCTGAATTTCCAGCCCTACCATTAACATTAATAACCCTGATTTTTTTTTTTTTGTCAATTAGGGATGCACCTAACGTATCTGAAACTGAAAAGAAGGACCGCTTCAGTACTTTCTTCAGTCAACTGCATGCCTTGCTGCAAACTCATGGTTATCCTATAAAAGAAGACAGAGAAAAAAAATTGCAGAGCACTAGTGATGTTTCACAGAACAAAGGTTTGATCTAAGCACCTTGACACATCTGTATGGTTTTTTATAGCCATATTAAAAATTAATTGTGAGTGAGATAGCTGGGTCTGTCTCTTCACCTCAAAATCTTTGGGAGGGATTAATGTCTAGATTATATCCACAAACACTTTCTAATACACAGATATTTTGTTTCTCTCCATTCATAAGGTTTTTTTTTAAGATTTTATTTATTTATCTTTAGAGGGGAAGGGAAGGAGAGAGGGAGAGAAATATCAATGTGTGGTTGCCTCTCATGCATCCCCTGCCGGGAACTGGCTTGCAACCCACGCATGTGCCCTGACTGGGAATCGAACCACGATCCTTTGGTTCGCAGGCCCGCGCTCAATCCATTGAACTACACCAGCCAGGGCCATAAGTTTGTTTATGGTCAAAGTTGAAAGTATTGAGGTTCATGCAGAAGTGGAACAAGGAAATGAGAATTAATATATTTTAGGCACTTGAAGGCAGATGGTGAATGTTTCAAAGGGAAAATAGCCTGAGGGTGTGAAATAGTACTTACAATATTTAAGCATGTTGAACTGAAAACATCTGAGCAGGTCATATCCATAAGTATATAATCATACTGTAAAAATCTCTTACATAATATCTCTAGCTATTGACTCATTTCTGTACCCTGTCACAGCAAATGTTATTGAAATGATTGTATAGACCCTGTCTCAAATTCCTCATGCCTCATTCTTTCCTCAACCCACATAACTTAAGCTAGAGCAATTACCACTCCAGTACAACTATTTTTGTCAGGAATAACAATGACCTCCACATTGCTGAAAACTTACATCCCTTAACTGTCCTCATCTCTCTTGCCTTTTTGAAAACACTGGACAGGTGACCACTTTCTACTTCTTGAAGCACTTTTCTCTTGTATTCCAGCAGAACACATCTAGTTTCTCTCTTAGCTCATTGGCCACTCCTCTGTCTTTCTTTTTGCATCTCCTACTTTTCTTTTCAACTTCTAAACATTGGTGTGCCCCAGGACTCAGTCCTTGGACCTTTTCTCTTATATGTCTACCCCTATTTCCTAGGTAATCTCATCCAGTCCCTTAATTTAAAGTGCTACCTGGAGGTCAGTGACCCCCACTTTTTAAATCTATTTCCAGCCCTGACCACCTACCTGAGATCGATACTGAGAAGTATACTCATTATTAAACTAGTAGGAGAGTTTCTTATGTGATCTTTTCATGTGGATTTCTAGTAAGAAAGAAAGAGATCAGAAACTCTTGATCCTTCTCCATTCCATTGGTTCTGGCACCCAACCCCCACCCCAGTTTCTCCATTTCAGTGCCTGGTACTACTAATCATTCTTCCAGTTGCTGCAGCTAAAAATCTAGAAGTCATTCTTGTGTTCTCCATTTCTCTCACCTCATCACCTAACCCATCAGCAAATCCTTTTGGCTTTACCTCTAAAATATATCTCAAATCTATTCACTTCTCCTCATTTCCATAGCCTTGGTGTACCAACCTTTAATACATAATGGTGGACTGAATTAGCTTCCTAGCTAGACTCTCTACTGCCACCCTTGCTCCTCAATTTGATGCATTTGCCACAAATAGCCATAGTGATATTTTAAAAAAACATATGCCACTTACCTGTTTAAAGGACTTGGTGATCCACTCAGAATAAAGCCAATTCCTTACCATGTACCCTGTGTTATCTGGCCCTGCCTAACTCTCAGACTTCATTTTCTATTACTGTATTCATTGGTCACTGTACTGTATGTAGCCCCTTTGGCCTCCTGTCTGTTATTCAAATAGGCCAAATTCTTTCCTGCATCACTTTGTACTTATTACTTCCTCTGCCTGAGATGCTTTACTCCCAGGTCTTCACATGGATGTCTTCCTGTCATTCAGATCTTGGCTCAGATGTTACCTTTTCAACAAGGCTTTCCTTGATCATCCAGTCTAAAATATTGTACTACATGTTGATTATCTGTTGACATATTGATAATCTATCAACCACCATAACCAGTCTATAAGGCACAAAATATGGTTACCTTATTTATCTTGTTCATAGTCCATCCCAAGTCTCTGAAATAGAGCAGGATAGATAGTAGGAGTTCAGTAAATATTAGTTAAATAAGTGAATAAGGTTCAGCTTAATAAGAATTACCAAGTCCTTATTGTGAGTTAAATGCTATGCTGGACAAGGGTTGTCATAAAGAATTGGATATGATATTCTAGAAACAAGACAAGAACAATTTCATGGGTAATAGTAAGTTAGGAAGCCCTTTATGATCGATTGATAAAATACATTGGTTTTATTTTCTTGGAAATACATGGACACTCTTCTGTCTTTTTTGTTTCTTTGGAAAGGGTACAGGAGATGAGAGTCACTAGGTACAGCTGAAAGTCGGTGGGGAAATGACTTCAGAAATCAGCTGTGGGAGAGTGTCATGGGTTGTTACTGGAGTTTCAGGAGCTGTGACCAGAATTGAATCTCCAGGCTGGGACAGCGATCAGAAACATTGATCTTGAGGCAGTTGTGTAATTGTCAGGGTTTATTTTTCATAGTATTTCTACTTCCCATGCAGTTACACACCCTCTATTCACTCCCTCTTTAGTAAAGGTTCTGGAGTTCTTCTGATCATGCTTGGTTTCCTTCTTATCCATATCTACTAAGAAAGCAGGTGCTGCTATCAGAATTATCCTTGTCAGGGGATTTGCTGTGTTACTAAAGTCCATAAGTTAAGTGAAGTTAATGGTGTAGGTGGGGTTGGGGGAGGTCAAGGGGCTCTGAATAAGCACAGGAGCAGAAACACTGGGAGATAGAACGGTGTCAATAGTTTTGAGGAGATACAAGATGGAGCTTAAAAATTTTCTAGGTAAGATCCTTAGCTAAAATCTTAACTATTAGATAAAACTAAATTGTGGACTTCCTTATGTTAACCAGGGGTAGAGGAGTTTTAGGTGTCTTGATATACCTATAGCCATTGATACAGGCTGTATCTTATCTGTCATACTATGAATACTGGATTCTGGTAGAAATCAGAAGATTTAAAGTCATCAAGAAAAGAACTGTTAGGAAAAATCATAAAATTGTTGGACAGGTCATAATGTGTAGCAGACATTGAGTTGAATGTCCTTCATGGTCTTTTTTCAATTCTAAACACTTCTATTTGTGATAGTTTATTAACAGTTAGTCTACATCAGATCTTTCATTAGCACCCAGCATTTTCTCATGAGAGTTTTCTGTATAAAATTAATTATAGATTTGAAAAATCTAATTCCCATAGCTAATCATTTTAGTGTGACAGTTTTCTATCTTTCTTCCTTTTTCTAAAAAGACAAAGTCAATCCATCAACCCCTAGAGACATATCTAATTGGATTCCATCATTTCATAGCTATGAAGACTTCAACCATATGGCAATACAGGTATGAGTGGATTTGTTCTTTGATTACTTTATATGTACGCTATGTGCAATAGAAAATAAAGAATAGTGTTTTTCAAAGTGTGGCTAGGAGACCATGTATAAAAGAATTTCTATGGAACTTGGTAAAAATACAGAATCCTGGTACTCACCTTAAACTGAACCAGAATCTCAGTGTTGGTGCAGCCAGGAGTCTGCATTTCTAACAGGCTCCCCAGACACTTCTTATGCCAACTGGAAGGTATTTTAAAATTTATTTTATGTTTGAAAATTGTTTTTTAAATTATAGTTTACATTTAATATTATTTTGTATTAATTTCAGGTGTATAATATAGTGATTAGACAATCATATACTTTTCAAAATGTTCCCACTGATACTTCCAGTACTCAACTGTTACCATACATAGTTATTACATTATTATTAACTATATTGCCTATGCTCTACATCTTCATGATTGTTTTGCAACTCTAGATCTGTACTTCTCAATCCCTTCACTTTTTTTCATACAGTCCCCTTCCCCTTGGCAACCATCAGTCTGTTCTTTGTATCTGTGAATCTGTTTCTATTTTGACTGTGAGTTTTGAAAACCACTGATCTTGGGTGATAACATATATGGACAAGTCTTTGCATAGGTTAGTGGCAAGTTTAGTAATTATCTGGCAGACTCATTCAGCATAGACTGTTATACTCTAAAGAATAAACATTTAAGTCTTATTTTTTCACTTAAGAACATGACATATTTATGGTTTCTATCTCCAGAACTGATTAGTTTCATTAATTTCAAAGGCCACAAACTAAAGCCTAAATGATCATGGTCTTCTGAGTCAGACAAATAGGGGTATGAATTCTGTCTTTGTCACTTACTTGCTATATGTCCTTGAAAGTTACCTTTCTCAGAGCTTTGGTTTTGTTGCCTGTAAAATGGGTTAAAAATGGGTAAAAAATCTTTATTTCACTGAATGTTGTGAGAATACAGTAATCATTTTAGTCTTATAAAGCAAAATGTCTACTGGAATATCTCACTCTCTTCTCCATGTCATTTAATTTTTCTTACTCTCCATTTCTACTTCTCTTTGTGTTGCAGCCTGAGTCATTTCTTTAGCTCTATCTCCCAGTTCAAAGATTGTCTTTCCAGCTGTGTTCTCACATGCAATTTAACCTATACATTGAGTTTTATTTTGGATGATATTATCATTTCTAAATATTTTGTTTGATTAGTTTCACATCTACTTGGTCAGTTTTTAGTCTCTTGTTCCTTCATCATGTTTTCAATACTGTTTGTTATTTATTTAAGCATATTAAGCATACTTGTTTTATATTAAAGTCTGTTTCCTATAATTCCAGTGTCTTCTTTTTAATCTGATTTTGCATTTTTATTATTTACACTGCCACTCATTCACTGTTTTATTTTCTTTTTTGTTTATTAATATTTTGTTATAAGCTCATGCTTTTGAAATTTTATGTACATGAATTCTTTGAGCCTTGGTTTTAAAATAATTCTCTGGGGAGATCCAAGACAGTGTAAGGTTAAATGGAAACTACACTAACTTCCTCCCAGGACCATTCTGGAATACAACTGAATTTTAGAGAAATTATCCTGAATAACCAACTGAACACTGGCTGGAGAGAAGCCTTATAACCAAGGGCAGGCAGAAGAAACCACTTCACCAAAATAAGACTGGTAGGCAGTGTAGAAGAAGGCTGAGAGTGCTGGCTAGGATCTCATAGGCCACAGCTGAAGTTCCAGAGGGATATTACAGTGGTGAGGTTCCCCTGAGAAGTGTGGGGTCTAAACTCCAAGCTAGGCTCCCCAGCCTACAGCACCAGACTGGAAAAGAACCCAGATCATATTCAGCTGTGAAAAGCAGCAGGGTTTCTGTCTGCCAGGGAGAGGTGGCTACAGATGCAGAGAACCTCTTAAAGAGTCAAAGCACAAAATTTCATTGGTAGCCAGTTACACTGGGGTCTGGCAGAGGAAGGGCAGAGTGGACTAGAGATGCTTGAGAGAGTCTGGAGTTGGTGGCTCTGGGGAAAGAACTGAAGGAACAGCCACCAGGATCCCTGTGCTGAGTCATTCCTCATAGTGCACATGACATTTTTCCCAGGCAGAGCACTCCTCTCCAAGTGTCATCAGCCTGAGGGGAAGCAGTAACCCTGCCCACAGGAATTACTCTGCCCTAACATTTGAAGATTAAGCTAGGATGCTGATTAGAGCTTCATTAGTTTAACAGCTGGTCAGCTTAACAACTGATTAGTCTAGAAGTTAAGGTAGAAAATACAAAGAAGCAGACAAAATGGGAAGACAAAGAAACAGACCCCTAATGAAAGAACAAGAGAATTCTCCAGAAGAACCAGATGGAATGGAGGCAAGCAATTTATCAGATAGACAGTTCAGAGTAATGATTATATGGATACTGAACAGCATGAAAAAAGACATAGAAAACATAAAAAAGGACCAGTCAGAAATAAAGAATGCAATATCTGAAATACATAACCCACTAGAGGGAATAAATAGTAGGTAAGATGAAACAGGATCAAAACAGTGATTTGGAAGATAAGGTAGGAAAAGGGGCCCAGGAAGAGCAGCAAAAAGAAAAAAGAATTTAAAAAATGAGGCAAGCTTAAGAAACCTTTGGGAAAACATGAAGCCTAACAACATCCACATAATGGGTGTACCATAAGGAGAAGAGAGCAAGCAAGAGATTGAGAACTTATTTGAAGAAATAATGTCTGAAAACTTCCTTAATCTGGTAAAGGAAAAAGACACAGAAGTCCAGGAACCTCAGAGAGTCCCAAATAAGTGAGATCCAAGGAGGCCTACACCAAGACACATCCTAATTAAAATGATAAGGCTTAAAGACAGGAAGAGAATCCTAAAAGCCACAAGAGAAAAGCAGGTAGTTGCATACAAGGGAGCACCATTTAAACTGTCCTCTGATTACTCATCAGAAACATTTTAGGCCAGAAGGGATGGCATGAAATATTCAAGGTGATGAAAAGCAAGGACTTACAACCAAGGTTACTTTACTCAGAAAGGTTATCATTTCTTTTATTTTTATTAATTTTTTATTGTTGTTTAATTACTTGTCCCCATTTTTTCCCCATTACTGTCCTCTGTTCTGCACATCCCTCATTTCCCACATTTAATCCTCCATCCCACTGTCCTCCTCTATGGGTCCTTTATACATGTTTTTTGACTTGACCCTTCCCTTCAGACCCCATTATATGCCTCACCCCTCAAGTCTGGCCACTGTCAGTTTGTTCTGTATTCCCTGTCTTTGGTCCTATTTTGCTCTCTTGTTTGTTTTGCTGTTTAGGTTCTACTGATAGATGAGATTATATGGTATTTGTCTTTCACTGCCTGGCTAATTTCACTTAGCATAATGCTCTACAGTTCCATCCATTCTGTCATGAAGGCTAGAAGGTCCTCCTTTGTTTCTGCCATGTAGTATTCCATTGTGTAAATATACCATAGGGTTTTTTTTACTGAGCTATTTCACATTTTTTTAATTTAAATTATTTTATTGTTGTTCAATTACAGTTGCCTGTATTCTTCTCCACCCCCTCCAAACCCACCTCCCTCCTTTGCTTCCACGCTCCCCCTTGGTTTTGTCCATGTGTCCTTTACAGTAGTTCCTGAAAACCCTTCTCCCCACGGTCCCTTCCCCAGCCCCTCTGGCTGTTGTTGGATTGTTCTTAATTTCATTGACTCTGGTTATATTTTGTTTGCTTTTTTCTTTTGTTGATTATGTCCCGGTTGAAGGTGAGATCATATGGTATTTGTCCCTTACTGCCTGGCTAATTTCACTTAGCATAATGCTCTCCAGTTCCATCCATGCTGTTGCAAAGGGTGTAAACTCTTTTCTCTCTGCTGTGCAGAAGTCCATTGTGTGAATGTACCATGGATTTTTGATCCACTCATTTGCTGATGGGCACTTAGGTTGCTTCTAGCACTTGGCTATTGTAAGTTATGCTGCTATGAACATTGGGGTGCATAGGTTCTTTTGGATTGGTGTTTCAGGGCTCTTAGGGTATAATTCCAGCAGTGGAATTGCTGGGTCAAAAGACAGTTCCATTTTTAGTTTTCTGAGGAAATTCCATAGTGTTTTCTACAGTGGCTGCACCAGTCTGCATTCCCACCAGCAGTGCAGTAGAGTTCCTTTTTCTCAACAATATCACCAGCATTTGTTGTTTCTTGATTTGTTTATGATAGTCAGGCTATCATTTAAAATCAAAAGAGTAAGGAGATTCACAGACAAGAAGAAGCTAAAGAAGTTTGTTAACACCAAACGAGGACGGCAACAAATGTTACAGAGCTTGTTTTAAGAAAAAAAAAAAGAGGAAAATGGGAAAGAAAAAAAAAAACAGAGGAAAACAGTCCATCAATAAAATGACACTGCATACTTATCTATCCATAGTCACCTTAAATGTAAATGGCTTAAATGCTCCAAGGAAAAGACAGTAGCTGAATGGATAAGGAAAAATAAACCCATGTATATGCTGCCTCCAAGAGACCCATCTCAGATCAAAAGATACACACAAACTAAAAGTAAAGGGACAGAAAAAGACATTTCATGTAAATGGAAAGGAACAAAAAGCTGGAAATGCTGTACTTGTACCCAAAATATAGACTTTAAAACCAAGGCTATAGTAAGAGACAACGAAGGACACTACATAATGATAAAGCCCTAGAGGATATAGCCCTAGTAAATATTTATGCATCCAATATAGGAGCACCTAAATATGTGAGGGAAATCTTGATGGACATAAAGGGAGAGATTGACAGAAATACAGTCATAGTGGGAGATTTTTAACACCCCATTGACTTCAGTGGATAAATCTTCCAGGTGGAAAATCATCAAGGAAAGAGTGGCCTTAAACAACACACTAGATCAGATGGATAAAATTGATATCTTTGGAACATTCCACCCCAAAGCCCCATAATATACTTACCTTTCAAGTATACATAGAATGTTTGCTAGGATAGACCACATGTTAGGACACAAAACAAATCTCAATAAATTTAAGATGATTGAATTACATCAAACAGGGGGTTCCAACCAAGATGGAGGTGTGGGTAGAAACACTTTGCTTCCTCACAAAAGAAGGATAACAACCAATTTAAAAACAATAAATAACCAGAACTGCCAGAATAGCAATCTGCATGGAACTCCAACAACCAAGGAGTTAAAGAAACATTCATCCAGACCAGTACGAGGGGCAGAGACAGGCAGCTGAGGGGAGAGGACCTGTGGGAAAGCAGCAGACTGTATGGGCAAGGAGGGGCTGGCTCACTGGGAAACTGAAGACTCAAAACCTCTAGCTAAAATAATGTGGGGATTGCAAAGGTGGAAGAAACTCCCAGTCTCACTGGAGAGTTCATTGGAAAGTGGAGCTAGAGTGGAGAGAGCAGCATTGTTCCTTCTCTGACCACTCTCCCACAGACAGTGCCTCAGTGCAGCGAAGAGGGTTGCCCCACCCTTGTAAATAACTAAGGCCCCACCCCTTACAATGTAACCGGTGTCCTTGTGATAAAGAAATATGGCCCAAATGAAAGAACAGATCAAAACTCCAGAAAAAGAGCTAAGTGACAAAGAGATAAGACAACCTATCTTATGCAGAGTTCAAAACACTGGTAATCAGGCTGCTCACAGAATTGATTGAGCGCAGGTGCAAAACTAAGGAATGAATGAAGGCTACACAAAATGAAATAAAGCAGAACATACAGGGAACCAACAGTGAAAGGAAGGAAACCAAGACTCAGATCAATGATTTTGAACAAAAGGAAGAAATAAACTTCCAACTGGAACAGAATGAAGAAACAAGAATTCAAAAAAAAATGAGGAGAGACTTTGGAGCCTCTGGGACAACTTTAAGCACTTCAACATCTATGAATCATAGGGGTGCCAGAAGGAGAAGAGGAATAGCAAGAAATTGAAAACTTATTTGAACAAGTAATTAAGGAAAACTTCTCCAATCTGATGAAAGGACTAGACTTCTAGGAAGACCAGGAAGCCTAGAGAGTCCCAAAGAAATTGGACCCAAGGAGGAACACAACAAGACACATCATAATCAAGTTACCCAAGATTAAAGATAAAGAGAGAATCTTAAAAGCAACAAGAGAAAAGGAGACTTACCTAGAAAGGAATTCTCATAAGGCTGTCAGCTGATTTCTCAAAAGAAACCTTGTAGGCAAGAAAGGGCTGGAAAGAAGTATTCAAAGTCATGAAAGCAAGGACCTACATCTAAGATGACTCTATCTAGCAAAGCTATCATTTAAAATGGGAGGGCAGAGGAAGTGCTTCCCAGATAAGGTCAAATTAAAGGAGTTCATCATCACCAAGCCCTTATTATATGAAATGTTAAAGGGACTTATCTAAGAAATAGAAGATAAAAAGACTATGAACAATAAAATGACAATAGATTCACAACTATTAACAACTAACCCAAAAAATAAAACAATATAAGCAAACAACTAAAACAGGAATGGAATCACAGAAATTGAGATAACATGGAGGGTAATCAGTGAGAAGGGGGAGGGGGAGAATGGGGGCAAAGATACAGGGAATAAGAAGCATAAATGGTAGGTGCAAAATAGGGGGAGGTTAAGAATGGTATAGGAAATGTAGAAGCCAAAGAAGTTATATGTATGATGCGTGGACATGAACTAAGGGGGAGAATGATGGTGGGAGTGGGTATGCAGGGAGGAGGAGAATAAAGGGGAGAAAAATTGGGACAACTTAGTAGCATAACCAATAAAATATACTTTAAAATAAAGTAAAGTAGTTCTATGGAGGTGATTTCCATTTATTTTTACTAGATATCTACAGTCAGAAATACTTTATTTTTAGCTATTACAGATGCCCCCCATTTCTCCCCTTTGCATCCCTTCATCCCTCCACATAACTAAGTCAGGACCACTTTAAACTAAATAATAGCTTGAGGTGTTGAGGCCTACACAGATAGTTTGTTAATTCTAGCTCCGAATCTGCGTGAAGGTGCACTTCTTTTTACGAATAATCAGATGAGACTAGTTTTTCTTTTCCTTTTTTGAGCAGAGTTGAAACTGAGGCAGTCATGCACATTCCCTGTCTCCCTTTGCTGGAAAACATTTTTCTGTTTTTCCTGCTTAGAGTGTTACTATTTGATAGGCTTGGCTTTATGCAAGAATCTCCAATTTCACGTCCTACCTTGTGAAGGCCCTGGGTTCCTTTCTGTTCCCAAGTGTTGGGGAATTGTCAGTGTTGTGCAGTATTTCCAAGAGAAACAAATACAAGCTCCAATATCACCTTACCCCTTAATTCCCATGTTCTAGTCATTTCCGATATCAGGTTATTTTCCTCACTTTACCATGAGTTTGGTCCTGTTTTGAAATATAAGTTTTTATATATTCATCCATTTAGGTGTTCTGTACCTGGAGGTATTTGTCTTAGTCTCTATTCCATTATATAGCAAGAAAGTGATGGCAATATTCATATTTGTAAGTGGATGATTAAACCACAAATGAACATGGCCTCCAAAATATTGTTAATGTTTTGAAATTAATTTTTAATTAAAGGGAAAAACAACACAGTTACAGAAATGAATCTCCCTAACTTGTGTTGGACAGTTTTGTGTTAATTGGGTGTATATTGAAATTTTGTGAATATTTCAGTTTGTCTGAGTGACACATAATTTGATAAACATCTCATGCTTAAGGTTAAGTAGATTCTGTGTAGGAGGCAGAATAATGGAATTTTAATGGTCTGTGCAAGCTTTATTGATATTTAAGGACCATAATGCATTTTCAGTGTGCAATTATAATTATTTATGCATTTAGAGATAAAGCTGTCATTTTATTGTTGTTCCACCACCTAATTACATTATTATTCTGTTTTCATTAGTCCTTAGATGGATTTATGATAGTACTGAGCACAGATGGAGTGATACGTTATGTGGCTGAAAACATCTCTTCTCTCCTTGGCTATGCACCAGTAAGTTCCAGCACAATTTGGGAAAGAATCATTCAGTTTGTTGTTTAGAGGTTTATTATTTGTTTTCAGGAATGTATAACTCATGAAAGGTATTCTCATTGTTGTCAAAATGTGCACCTATTGTATTGTTGTCTCCATTGGTTTCAGTTTAAATCTATAAAAGCAAACTCTGATATGAGGTAATGAAACACTGCGTGTGTGTGGCTTGTAAACTGCCCCTGACAGCAATCTTTAATTAAGAATATGGTTTTTGAAATAGCAGTGGATGGTCTCCAAGGTGACTGTATTGCTAGGCAGCTTTCACTTGGATGGGTATGTTTGTCCATTTCATTAAGAGTTCACCATATACTGGTTAAACAATAAATGTCATGGTTTGTTCATGCTGGCTCAGTATCGCATTGATTTCCATGTCTGATTTGCTTTTTGTTCCTTTATATTAAAGAACAAATCATGGTATCATTTAGGGAACAATATAGAAATGATCCCATAGCATAGCAATGTTGTAAGTATTACTGGAGACACCTACACATGGGTTGTAGTCAGGGTCTCTGGTGTCCAAAATGGTCATTCATCCTGAGCTTTTACTGTTACTGTGTCCCTGTAAGGAAAGCTTTATTTATCTTCATATTGTCAACTGATGTAGAATATATGATTCTGTAAAATTAAATTTTTTTCTGGATCTTTAGGCTGGACACCAAAAAGTATATTCTTAAATATGAAAGTACTACAAACTTTCATATTCCACTCTTCCATGTATGTGAAGAAGGGCTGTGTAGAATATATCTACTACCACAATTCTTGAAATCTGGCATTTGTCTGAATGTGTTAATCATACCTGGACTGTTGCCTTCTTCGTATATTTCTCATTCCACAAAGTTGTTTCAAGAACTTGATAAACCCTGACCCATATCCCAGCATTCAAGTTTGGAATATGTACATTAACAGAAGTTTTGTTAAGTTATCCTTTAGTTAAGTTAGAAGTTGATTAGAAGTTTATCCTACTTCTTATGCTGTTCCAGCTGGCACATTCCATAGCCCACTTAGAAACTCAGAGAGCTTTTCTACTTTTCCGTTTACAGATACTATGATCCATTTCTTTATTTCTCATCCTCTTACTTTCTTTTAGAAAACAGTTTACATTTTCAAGTTAAACTTATATTTGTAGGTCCCTTCCTACAAATAGGGAGCTGGGGAGGGCTGGGGCGGAGGGACGGGATGGGAGTAGAAAACAGAAGACTGTATAAGAACAACAATTAAAATAAAATTTAATTAAAAAAAACTTATATTTGTAGGGTACCAAAATAGCTTAATAACACACAAGTATTCAAGATAGATATTCATTGAATTGGAGTTTACAGTACTTATATCATGGAAGGGAAATGGTCTTATTAAATCTATACTAAAAGAAAAGACATAGTAGTATGACACATTACAGATTAAATGTTGCTATATTGAAGGCCAGAAAAGTACCTAAATTTTTGTGGTATTAGACATTACTTAAACCAAATTGGTCATTGACTGAGGTTGGTGACTTTTCCTATTACATGGAGATTTTTTACAGTAATGGTGTGTGTTATAATGTGGTTGTTTATATATTTTGGCTAGAAGTTTTCATTCTCAGGAGACTCTTTCACCTTTCAATATTTGAGGTACCACACACACACACATAACACACACAAACACAGTTACCCTAAAGTAAAGATGTCTGGGACATAACAGGTTTGAATGACCAATCTTATACCAGTGGACATGATTGCCTGAGATTAGTGTACTTGCAAATGAAGCTATAGCTGTCATGTCTGTATATAATCATTAACTGGTAATGAAGTTACATATTTTTATAAAACAGGGCTAAAAGGGACTATACCTGAGGCATATTTTGCAGTTTTCTTCATTAAACCCTAACTTTTCTTAATTTTTAATACGCAATCCTTTTTTAGTCTTTGATTTAAAATATTATTTTATAAGTCACATATTTTATGTTAATATGGAGACCAAACTATTTCTAGACATCTGCCTGGCTCCAGGAATCTACAATTCCATTAAAAATTAAGGCACCTCTGTCTGTTGGGCAACTCTAAACTAATAGCATGTGGGATAGGAAGGGAACTTGGTCTTTGGTGTCAGTCTGGAGATTAAAATTTAGCTGTCACTCACTAACTACATGAGCTTTAGTTTCTCATCTGTAAATAGGGAAAATATTACTTAGAGAGTGACTTGAGGTGGACTATTACAAATGGTGTGGTTTTGAAGACCTGTCTGATTAGGTGACATTTGAACAAAGACTTCAATGAAGTGAGTATGTGAGTAGTGCAGATAAAACTGGAGCAAGTGTATTCCAGGCTGAAGCAAGAACAAGTGAGATGGCATTAAAGCAGGAATGTGCTTGTTGTAGAAAATGTACAATACAAAGACTGTTGTGACTGGAATGTTGTGTGTAAAAGGAAAAGTATGAGGAAGTGATGAGATCAGAGCAGTAACAGAGGTCAACCTTGTTCAGGGCCATTGTAATGACATTGCCTTTTCCTCTGAGATGGGAGGAAGCCTTTGGGGAGTTGGGAGCAGATGATGGAAGTGATTTGAACTTAAGTTTTGTCAGAATCATTCTGGTTCTTGTGTTAAGAATAAGCTATGGGGGACAGGCATGGAAGTAGGGAGTCCATTTGAAAGCTGTTGCAGTAGTCCAGATAATAGGTGGTAATGGATTGCATTTGGTGGGTGTGGAATTAATCAGTGTTTTGTAAGTAATATAATTTTTCTGGTGGTTTGGATGAGTGTGACACAAAGATGAGAAAAATCCAAGTTATGATGTTATAACACATCCATGACTAAAATGATGAGCTATTTATTATCATTATGGTATTAAATTTATATTCAGAATCTGCCATCACATTTTCCTAGTCATTGATTTTCTTAACAGTTTTTCCTTTGGAAAAACTTGTAGTCATTACCCCTATTCCTAGCAATCTGCCCTCCTACTCACCTTACTTCATCACACTTACCCCACCAAAAAGTTAAAATTAGGCTTTTTCTCTTTTACAGTTCTTCAACAAATGAAACTTAAAATACAAATTTCATAATGGAAAGGCTTTCTCAATTTTAAAGTCTCTTTAAAATTGAGTTTTAAAGAGACTTCAGCATGTTTTGATCATAAGTATATGGTTATTTTGTGATAATTGTGATGAGTTTTGCTCTGCTGTCCTTGTGAACCTTAACAGCATAACAGGTAATTACTAGTGATTATGAGTCTTGTTTGATTCACGATACATTGTCAGTCTGGTACAGAGGCTCTTATCCTTCCTGGTGCCCTGTACCATTGAACAGTTTTTCTAATGCATGTTTAATATGAATGTCTGCCAGCAAAAGATGCTGCCTGCCTTGATTCTCAGAAAATGTCATGTAGTGGAGTAAATTTCTTTATTATTTTTTTGGTGTGACTGAGACTCACCATACTAATATTTGTGGGATAACTAATAGGTATTTTCAAACTTGGCTTTTGAAAAATCTCCTTAATTTTTCATTGGTATTTATCTTTGCTTCATTACACTCTAGTATTTTGATCTTTCTGCCTTGTGTTATAAGAGCAAATGCCAAAGATTTCTAAAAATAACATGATGTTGATAATGTTTTCAGCTTTCTACCCTTTATTCAGCTATCAGCAGGGTCACTGGAATAATCGTTATGTCCATGTTTTTAGTTCAGTTGGTAGTCAATTATAAGTCATTCATTGTCCTTGTTATCTTTCTTAAAGAATGTAGTTAATTAATAAGAAATTCACTGCCACTATTTCCATCCAAAGGAATGTACACTATCAGAAGATACTCACTTTGAATTCTTTTAAGTGACACATTCTTCTACTAATGAGAGAACTAGTGAGCTATAGCACTTTGCATCTCTTACTGTATTATTTTGTACTTTACATCACATAATTATTTGTGCATGTCTCATCTGCCCTACTGAACTATGTGGTCATTGAAATTAGAATTCATATCAGATTAATCTTTTTTAACCCTCATAAGTATGCAGTAATAAAATTAATGAATTATTTCATGTAGAATTTCCAAAATGCAGAAACTGGCCCAATGGCAAATCAGTTGCTCCTGGTTCAAACTGGACTCCAGGCACTGTTGGTGTAGTAAAAGGAACAATGGACATGGAGTTGGATGGACCTGGGTGTGAATCTCATCTCTGAACTTTTGACTTCTCAATAATTGGACATGCCTTAATTTCCTTGTGAATAAAATAAGGGATAATTCTTCCTCTCAAAGGGTATCCAGTGAGTTAGATTATGTGAATGTACCTAGCACAATGTCTGGCAAGGAACAGTTGTTAATTAATGTGTTAGATGAATGAATGAGTGGTCTCTACTGATCAGAAGTAACTTGGTTTGGTACTTAAAGTTTATTTCATTATGAAGCTAATAAAATAATTTTATGGAACAAGTAGTTTAATGAAAAATATGTGATTTTCATTGTGAAAATTTATTGCCTATTAATTTCATATTTTTTTCTAAATTAAGGTAATATTTCTGCTTTGAATTAAGTCAAGCTTTTTAAAAAAAATTCAGACAGAATCCATTTTCTAATTTGAGCATTGGCCAACTCATAAAGTGGCTTATACAAATGAACCAGAAAATATATTTTTGAAATTTGACTGCAGATTATTAATATGATTCAGTTAAAAAATCATTTGAAATTGTGGTTCATCACCTAAGGCCATGATTCAGCTACAAAGAATACTTTGTTTATTGCTGTGTTCCTATCACATTAAAAGCTTATTACTTAACTTAATGTCTGATATTCTATTTATCCATGTGTTACCATATTTTACCTACATGGTTCAATATTATTAATTCATTTAACTAATATTTATTGGTTGTTCATTTGTGCCAAGCTGTGTTCTAGGTGTTGAAGATGTAGCAGTGAATAAGACAGCCAAGGTCTCTTTCTAATAAAATTTATGTTTTACTGAGGGAGACAGAATATAGGCAGATAAATAAATACATGTGACTGTAATGTCAAGTAATGATTAAGTGCTATGAAAAGAAGGGAGAAGGGAATGTGAGGGAATTGATGCTGTTTTAAAAATACTTTTGAATAGAGACTTGGAAGAAGTAAGGGAGAAAGTCATTGCAAATGTACAAGAAAGGGTGTTACTCATTGAATGAACAGCAGATTTGGGACTCCAAGACTATTTGCTTGTTGTATTTCAATAAGAGCAAGGAGTTCAGTGTAGATGAAATGCAGTGAAGAAGAGGCAGAGTGGGAGGGACTAAGGTCGATAAGCCACGAGGAACCAGGGCATAAAGTTGTAAAGGCCATTGTAAGTACTTTCACTTTCACTCTGAATGATTTGGTAGCCAGTAGAAAATGCTCAGTGGAGGAATAGCCTGATCTCACTTATGTTTTATTTTTCAATATTTTTTCTAATTTTATTTTTCAATTGTAATTTACATTCAATATTATTTTGTATTAGTTTCAGGTGTGCAGCATAGTGATTAGAAATTCATATGGCTTACAAAATGATTCCCTCATAAGTCAGTACACATCTGGCATCATTAGTTATTATAGCATTATTAACTATATTTTCTATGCTGCACTTTATATCCCCAAGACTATCTTGTAACTGCCAATTTGTACTTACTAATCCATTCACATTTTTCAATGAACCACCAATCCCCTCCTATTGGTAAACTATCATTTGTTGTCTGTATCCATGAGTCTGTTTGTTTATTTTGTTTTTTAGACTCTACATATAAGGGAAATCATATGGTATTTTATTTTTTATTTTTGGTCATATTTTGCATTTTATGGTGGAAAAAGTGTATTTTATGTCCATGGTTGATTATACTTATATAATGTCCACAATAGTTTTATGCTATTAAGCAAATTACAGTTGACCCTTGAACTACATGGAGGTTAGGGTTGCTGACACCTGAAATAAAAAATCTACATATAACTATTTTAATCATTTTTTATGAACGTTCAAATACAGTTGTCTCCATTTTCCCACCACCACTTCCCCCCACCCCACCCATCCCCACCTCACCCTCCATACTACTGCCTTATGCTTTGTCCATG